>JALRML010000035.1:201719-312410 GCA_026120125.1 Pseudocercospora vitis | reverse complement strand
TATATAGTTTATTAATATCTTATAAGGCCCTAAACTCTTCGATAATATAGATATTATAGAATAGTAGTAATAATAATATAAGGATAGAGTTTAATTTATAGTATCTATAGTAAAAGAATAATAGGATAAAATAGTTATTTATAAAAGTAATAGATTTTATATTTAGATAATACGTCAAATATCTATTAGTTATTATTCGACTAAATAATAGTCTCTACAAAGTATATTTCAAAAGTAAGGTATTATTCGCAAATAATAGGCGAGGTATCCGAGACTTAAGAGTCGCGCGAGAATTGGAGCATTATACTAAGACTTCGAGGATCAGCCCTACTCTAAGCGCGGTCGCTGCCAAGATGCGGAGAGTCGAGCTAGCTGAAAAGTCGCTTGTGTCCAATCATAGCTGCTAGCGGTGCTGCGCTCTAGCTCGGTCAGTCGCAAAGAGTTGAAGAGCGCCCGTAAGTGGAAGACTTACACTTTCGAGTTATCCACTATCTCCTATTCCGAATTTCTTGCCACTGTCACAATGGGCCTTTCACTCTCATTTGGTACAATGGACGACTGTGCAGCACGTCATGAATTCACCAGCAGCTAAGGCGTCCCGCAACAACACGGAGCGGAATGAGCAGCCTCCCATGTTCGTGTGGATCGAACATCCCATTAATACCAAAGACGCCAACTACAAGACGCGAGTACGATCGCATGTGACTAGAGCGCAGCACCGCAAGACCCGAGATCAAGCACGACAAGCCCTTCGGGCATCCTTGTCAACAGAGTTCAGACCTACGAACATCTCGACTCAAGGAAGCACTCCTGCAAGACCTTACATAACTGTCGAACAGTCGCTGGTACCACTTCTCGTTAAGCAAGAGCATGTACAGCAAGAAGATGTGGCTAAGAACTGGAGAGCTGCGAAGTCCTCAAGCTCATGGTATCCGAATAGCAGCGATCAGGAATGGCGAGGCCAGAGAAGTCGCAGAGCCGTCGGCAAAGCGAAATCGTCCTCGGCAGAGCTCGCAGGAGATGTGCGGGCTTGGACTTCCCATGACTCCGCTCTCCACACTCTCAGCAGGCTCGAGCAATCATTCTCTTCGGGAGCGATGGCATTCCGGACGTTTGCGCTAGATGACTCTTCCAATGTTGTGGGGTCGAGTCTTCACCATCTTGATTTGGATGTGTCCAAAGTGCTGGTAAATTTCTCATACAAACTTGCGGATACCAGCTTGCAGCTGCTGATGCTTCGCCGAACAGGGCTACTATGAAGTTGTGGTGAGATCGGAGGCAATGGATTTTGAACAATGTTACGCCCACGATCGCGCCATAGTCGCAGGGACCTCACATGGAAGATTGATGAGGTTCATTGCAAAGGACCCGGTGCTCGTCAAAGTCGCCATCTTGATCAAGACCCGCTACTTACTCGCATCCAAAGGAAAGCTTTCTCACGCAGAGGAATACCAGGTTCTCAAATTCCGAGGGCACTTAATTCGTGCGATCAACGAAGCGCTGAACGATCCCGTGCGTTTCATGTCAGACTATATGCTTGTCGCTATTTTAACATTCGCGGCACACGAGCTCCTGTATGTTTCCGCTGAGGCCTACCATATCCACATGCAAGGGCTAGTCCGTTTGGTGAACATGCGAGGTGGCATGCCACGAATAGGAGATCACGATCCTTATCTGGAACGTATGCTCATCTGGCATGATGCCAACATGTCGAGAGCTGCTGGATGCGATGTTTACTTGCAAAGGGTGGATAAGCCGTCTCGTATCCACGGTCCATATCTAGCTTCGATAGAGGCTCGCCCGGAAAACCTGGCCCAGCTGGAAGAAGATGCGTCGAGCGTCGCAGAGAGCTTGAAAAGGGCATCTTGAAGGGCCGCGCCTTCTGTCTTTCAGACTGTTGCTGCGACTTGGTACAACTGTTCTTCCCATGTGTGGCTATTCAGGATCAGAACTTGCTCAACGCTGCACTGCAAAAGAAAGCATGCACACACGCATAAACTAGACATTTGCCGAGAGTTGCAACGCTCAGAAGGCTCACATATGCTCACATATCGCAGCGTTCTCTGCCACGGCAGGCCGTGAGGTGACTTTCGGTGTCAGTGATTGCACAGATGCGACCTTTCTGGAGGACTGACATCGGAGTCATCTCAACGCTTTGTCAGAACGTTGCGTGCTCGTTACACATACATTTTCATAGACTGCAGGGTTCTCTCTGGCTTCTCTCTCGCACGTGTCCCAGCTTTCTACCATCTTGCAAGCTTTGCGACTGCGGAATGTCGATCAGCCGTTCCGTGCCGTAGTCGCGAAGTTCTCTGCCTGCCTATGCAGCCATACATGTCAAATTCGTACGCACTACAACGACACCCGCTGCCCTATTGCAGAAGTAACCTCGAGCGTGGCCGCGGAGCGCACCCTTTTCCTCTTCCGACAGCCTGTTACATGAGCCTACCTAAACTTCAAGCTGTGAATAGATTTTCCGTTTTTGGACACCCTTGTGCATAGCACGACTGAGTTTAGTCCAAGACAAGAACGCCCAAACACGTTCTGGGAGGTTGTTCTCGCGCTGACAACGAATGCCGACCCAAGCTCAAACTCGTGGGACACATAATGGCTGCGGATTTGATAGAAAGCTGCATGATGGGACCATCTTGGATCAGATATCCATTTCACAGAAGCATCGGCCTATTTTAAGTATATGGGGTCATGAGACGGGGAGGCTTTTCGCTAAGAATTCTGAAGTGCTAAGATGTACTACATCGATCTCGAAAGTCCTCCACGAGGAAAGTAAGCAACATCTAGCTCCGATGTTGGTTGAAACTAAACAGTCTTGGACAATGCTCCAATGGCCGGTATTTATATATAGACGAACAGAGTAAATTTGATTGACATGTAAGACTGCACTTCATATCGTAGCGATTTCCAGTAAGCCTCATATCTTTGATGCATATCTATGAAGGCGGTAAGGTCTCAAAAGTTTCCGCAATCTCCGGCTCCCAGCTCATCTTAGCCTTCCCATATATCTCCGCCGCCACTGGGAACTTATCCCTGCCTTCTTTCAACAGTGCAGTCCTTGCGATAATGGTATCAGGGCCCATAACCTCCTGATGATGATAGATATGAGTCGTGCACTTGGGGCAATAATAGCAGTTGACAGCCTTGCCACTGTCGCCGTAATAGGTGTACTTGGCCGGATCACCACCAGAAACGATCTTGAGTTGAGACTTCGGGATGATCTGATTCATCGTGTAGGCCCCACCTCCAAGAATTTTACAGGTGTCGCAGTGACTGTCAGGTGTCCATTAGCTTTCTACGTCATGATTCTCTTCCCCGTCAGAAAAGTCAAGTATCCTTATCCCACATACCAGAGAATGTGCTTGCTCTGATCCGGAGTGAGCTCAACGGTCCATTGGTGGTGACCGCAGTGGCACTTCCCCTCGTACGAAGACATTTTGCCGCGTAAGGTTATCTCGATTGAATAGGATCTGGAGGGTAAAATATGGAGCAAATATGCTTAACTGTGGAAGCAGAGATTGTCTTATCACTAGATTTGTGCGTGATCTTATTTTCCACCAGCCTGCTCATGATGACGGCCCCATCACGGGATAGTTACAGCTCTATGATGACCATTGCCTCTTCCTTGCTAGCCTTCACCCTGAAAGTGTCCGCACCTACCCATAGGTCATTATGGAAGTGAGGGGATAGTGCGTCAGGGTTGACATGACAAAGAAGGGTTTTTGTGGACGACAGCGAATGGGGATATAACAATGGCCTGTCTATGACTAGCTGAAGGGCCTAGAAGTGAAGGAGTGGAGAGTCGAGATGTTCTCGATGCAGGTACGCTGCTCCTCGCCTTGCCACTTCAGCAACCAGGCAAGCACTCTGACAGTTTATTGCATGGGAGCTGTACTCAGCTCATCCTACAGCTCATCACAATGCAATCGCGGGATCCTTATTGGATTAAATCTCAAGGACAAATTCCAAATCTCAAGGGAATGACCTACATGGAGGCGAGTGAAACACATCCCACATCGAGGGGTAAGGAGGGGCAGGTTTGACGTAATCCGCGATTCCGAAGTCGGCGAGGTCGGATGGCTTCGAATTTGGCATTACACATAAGTGAAAAAGCAGTGTGGTATCGGAGAATGTTCCGGCTGTGTAGTGAGCCGAGCAGAAGGTTTCGAAAATGCTTGCGAGGTTCATGGCCCAGGAAATTGAACACTGTTGATGTTATGGTCAGCAAGCATTGCCATCCAAACGCCCATCTGCCAGTCAAGTCATCGGTGTTTGGCCATCTACGATGCGATTGAGCCATTCTAGCACGGGGATGTTGGCAAGCTCTTGAGAGGTCTTCGAGATATCATTGTGGCAAGTGATAAAGGCGCCCCTTAGTAGTCAATAACGCGTCAGGCAGGGTTGCACAACAGCGATCGCAAATCCAATACCCGTAAGTCGGTGAGTATCGAAAACACGATGTCAAGACACCGAGGTGGAGGTTGTGGACCAGAAGAAGATATGGGTTTGCAGACCGGGCGTTGCCATCAAGGTGCTCGAGCGTGGCGGCAATTCCCGAATCTGGCATCAGCAGTCATCGCTGCACGTAGCTACGGGGCAGCTTGAATGAGCATTCGGGAGGTCAGCGATCTGGTGAATGGTGTGTGGCTTTGAATGATGTACACGCTGTGTGGAGAAGTCCTTTACATCAAGGCAAGTCGTGTCAGCTGCAGCTCGCACACATCAGTTTCGGGGACGCGTAAAATATCCGTGCCATTGCCATTCTGCCAGACAGTTGTTCTGCCATGTGGAGATTGTCTGCAGCCTCCGATGCTGGCATGGTGCATGGATCTCGCGGATTCACCTTCGAAGTTTGCCGCAAAGGACGACATCGTTGCCGAACTGCCTCCAAGAAGGCTTCTCAAGCCATGCAGAGTTGATACGCTGGCCATGCTCAGCCTTGGCCGCGGGGCTGACTGTGACTCCTCCATGGCCCAGGAAGGTGGGCGCAATGGTGATGATGATACAATCCACCAGATGAGGAGTGCTCAACAGAGCGTTGATCACAGTCGCGCCACCCTCAATCATAACACTGTTGATCCCTTTTCGTCGAAGTGCTCTCAAAATGGCAATCCATGAAATTACAGTGTCCGGAGAAGCAGGACTGTAATCCTCGACGATGAGGTACTCTCCACCGATCTCAAGTAGTGGGTCTGCCGAGGAAGTTTGGGCAGCTCGAGAGACGATCCAAGGTGCTTTGCCCTGTCCTTCAGCAGCCAATAGATATGCCTTGTTGTTGGCTTCGCCCTTCCATCGCCCGTTTGGGTCGACGATGACAGGACGCGGCTGGTCGTGCAAAGCAGCCTCGGGATATCGACAGTTGAGGCCAGGGTCATCAGTGGCTGCCGTCCCTGCGCCGATCAAGATGGCATCGTGACATAGGCGCAGATAGTGGGTCATGCTTTTGCTCTCCAGGCCCGAGAGTGTAGTCCTGGCTCCTGGAGCGAGTGCGATCATGCTGTCCAGGGAAGATGCATAGGTCAGTGTCACAAAAGGCAGATCCGCTTCCGATGGGGTTCCAGCTGCACCAGCGAGCTGATTGCAGGCATGCTGTGGCAAATATGGGCGCAAGAAGCTTCGGTCAGCTTCCGACAGCTGCATTATATCCGACATAGCGAGCAACGAGCAACGAGCGCAAAGAGCATTCACTTGAGATGGACGAAGAGGAATCGGACTTTTGCGCTGCTGTCTCGCCGATGTGAGCCTCAGGCTGAAAATCTCCAGCGCAAGGGATGATCCGCTTGTTCTTCTCCAACCATCCTAGTCTTCGTCGACAGATGCCATTCAGTGGCCCACGGAATGACTCTACGAGGCAGCGCGCATAAAAGCGATGCAGCGGCTGTCAAAGCCGCATGGACAATATTGTGTCACGTCTGGAGCCGGGTAGCGGATGGAACAAATCGTCACGCTGGGGACCGTGTTAAATCATCCTACATGCCTTTTGTCCAGACACGGGCGAACTGTTGGAGCCGTCCCCGTCCGGCGATCCCTCTCCCGACTACTTCAATACCATCGTCGGCAACATCGTAGGCAGCGCACCAGCTTGCTTGACATTTCCATGGCTCAAGACCGGGTTCTCCCAAGATGCTTCAAAGCTCGCCGGATGCGAAGTGAGAAGTCCATGTTCGCAACTTATTTGGGTGCTCCAGATCCACTAAAAACGGGGTAGGCGAAGTCATAATACAAGACTGAACCCTGGTGGAGCTCGAGTTCGTCTTACTTATAACGAGCTGGCGAGCCAGGCATGCCCAGTTGCATCGTCCTGATGATAGCACATGCCCTGTCCCGACCTGTTCTTGCTGTGCTGAGCGATCTTGTCCCTGGCCGTCAAGTTCGATGGAGCTGTTCTCCGAAGACGATGCCCATCGTCCCTCTTCACTGCTCAGTATAGCCGTGGCCCGCTTCCGAAAAGCGAGTCTGTTAAAGTGTCGACGCCTCCCCCCACGAGGTGTGAGAATCAAGAGCCTTTTCGGTCACTCGTTGCCCTCTAGCATGGCTTTCCTCCTCGCATGCTTATCACTTCTACCAACAGTAATATCAGCTCACACTTTCTCCCCCCAGCGCCCCCCAGCTATTCCTCTAGCTGTGAGATCGCCCTATTTAAGTACTTGGCAGGGGGCCGGTGGAGATGGCGGCAATGGAGGCTTCCTAGCCGGTCAGTGGCCTACCTTTTGGGCTGGACAGACCAATGGCTGGTGCGGACTGATTCGTGTTGACGGTCAAACTTATACCTGGATGTAAACTCGTCGCAGCATTCTCCCGTGCTTTTGAGGAATGCTGATCTCTATATAGGGGTAAACCAGACGACATGCCGACAGTGGTGAAGCAGACAGCGTTCGAGTACACTTCTACGCGAAGCATTTTTAGCATGGATGTCGATGGCAAGGTTGCCATGAACATCACCTTCCTCTCGCCCGTGGACCCACAGGACAAGCAGAGACAGAGCATGCCAGTATCTTACATGTCCGTCATTGTTCAATCTTCAGATGGCGATTCACACGACGTTGCTATCTACACCGGCATTAGCGCCGAATGGACTTCAGGTGATCGCAGCCAGGTCGCACAGTGGAGCCGTGGCACAGCTCAAGGTCCAGGCGACACCGGCTCGGGAACACTTGTTTACCACAAAGTGTGGCGCCAGCTTCAGCAAGAATTCTCGGAGAACAGTGATCAAGCTTCCTGGGGATACTGGTACTATGCCACTGAAGATGATCAAGGCCTGTCCTACCAGTCTGGTGCCGATGGAGATGTACGCAACCAATTCATCCAAGCTGGACGATTGGCAAATACCGACGACAGAAATTTCCGACCCATTAACCAGAACTATCCTGTCTTTGGCTTTGCAAAGAGGCTTGGTTCGGTTGCGTCCAATTCTATTGAGACTCTTTTCACGATCAACCTGATGCAAGAGGAGGCAGTGCAGTTCCAAACGACATCTCTAGAAAAAGTGCCAAGCTTCTGGGTGGAAGCATTCGGCAATGAGCTCAGCGCAATCACGACTTTCTACCATGACTATCCAAACGCTGCTCGCGTCAGTACCGCTCTCGATGATCGTGTCGCCAACGATGCCAGAGGTGTTGGCGGCAACGACTACGTTTCCATTGTCACCCTTGGTGTCCGTCAAGCTTGGGGTGCTGTTCAGGTCGCTGGCACCGAGCAGCGGAACTTCATGTTTTTGAAGGAGATCAGCTCGAACGGAAACTCCCAGACGATCGATGTCGTCTTTCCCTTCCACCCTATCCTGCTCTACATGAATGCTCATTGGATGAAGATGATCTTGGATCCGCTCTTCATCAATATGGAAACGCCAGGCTTGTGGCCACAGAACTATGCCATCCATGACCTCGGTGATCACTATCCGAATGCCACCGGACATCCTGATGGCAAGGCTGCTTTGCAACCGCTCGAAGAATGCGGAAACATGCTCATCATGACATTGGCATACGTTCAGCGCACGGGGAACGTTGGATATCTCAACGAACATTGGGACAGCTTGAACAGATGGGCCAAATGGCTGATTGAAAACGATGTAGTCATCCCATTCAATCAAATCTCGACTGGTGCGTTGCCTATACATCTGATCTTGATCTCCCACTGACGCATACCAGACGACTTCGCTGGACCTCTCGCAAACCAGACCAACCTTGCCCTCAAAGGCATCATCGGCCTCAAAGCCGCCTCCATGATCGCCAACATGACCGGGCGACCCGAAATCTCCAGTCGTTACTCCATGCAAGCTTCAGATTGGATTGGGCAATGGCAACAGTTTGCCATCAACAAAAACGCCAACCCCCCTCATACAGTCCTCAACTATGATGACGAAAACTCCTTCTCTTCCCTCTACAACCTCTTCGCCGACGCCTTGCTCAATGCTCACTTGGTCCCTAGGAGCATTTACAAAATTCAATCTGACTTCTATCCCACTGTAGATCAGGAGTACGGCGTTCCGCTAGACACAAGAGCGCTGAGGAGCAAGAATGATTGGGAGATGTTCTGCGCTGCGATCGCGGATCAAGGGACGAGGCATATGTTCGTCCGGGACATGGCGAGATTTTTGAGGGAGACACATACCGCTGGTCCGGCGACGGATTTATTTGAGGCTGATACTGGAGGATATGGCGGAGGCAATCGGTTCAGAGCAAGACCGGTTGTGGGTGGGTGGTTCGCCTTATTGGCATTGAACAGGGTTGGTATTCCGCAAAGCTGAAATGGGAAGGAATCCGGAATGCCGAAGGGGATCGTGGTGGCCGTCTGGGCGCTTGAGAGCAGAGATTCACCTCAGCACATAGATGGACCGAATCTGAAGTTGCCCACAGTCGGTGGCCTGTACATACGTTCGGAAGAGTTAACAAGGAATGATATCTCAGCACAATGTTCGGAGGAGAAAGCATGGATGAAAACTGAAGGGGATGGGTGTGACATGCATGTTGACGACTATTTAGCTCGGGAAGTAGAGAAATGTTGAAAGTTGAGTTGACGCGAAGGTAGCTCGGGTCAGAGGCGCACATCACCTAAGGTGGATTCTCGAGTCATAGGCAGATGTTCCGCGAATAAGCTGCAGTACCGTAATTCTTCATGTGGCCTGTCTCGTGAATGATCCGTGTACACGCTGCCTTAGGAAAACCAGCGTCTGCAGTTTCGCGCAGAAGGAATTTCTCGCAACGAGCGCCTACTCCGAGATCGAGCGGCCGTCATAGCTGGAAGGCGATGTTCTGCAGCACAGTTTGGAGAAGCACTACCTCAACTGCTGAAGACTGGTCTGCATTGCGTATTCCCAGCCTGTATATAGAAGTGTCATGTTCAGCAGACTTTGTCTAAAAGTCTGCTGAAACGGAATGCGAGCGAACAGTATCCAGCAAAGCAAGCTCCCTTCGGTCCAACGTAAAGCTACTGTGTATTGATCTTCACCTCAATGCCTGTCAGCAAGAACACATTTACTCCTATAACCGGTGGAGACTTGTGATTCGTTGAGTTCACGTTGTCGAGCGTCTTCCAATATTTCCATTTCCATACACGTTTGACACCAAAGCTCAACTACATGGCCAAAGGCGGACCGAATGGCATGGGGAGTCTAAGTCACTTCGCAACTGCACCCTCTCGGTGTCTCGGCCCTAACGATATTCCCAATGCCGCTCAAACAGGACAGACAGACATCGCAAAGGCCGATCATAGCTGTGTCGATCGCAGTGACCAAACAAGTCTGTCGTATCTAGCGCTCCACGATGGGACCACTGGACCTGGGCATAGACAAAGGTCGTGTTGAGATAGGTTAGATGTCGCAGAGACCCCCTTAGTGCCGCCTTCTGTCATCTTGGTGCCGAGCACAAGCAAGAGCTTAGGAGGTAGAGTTAGCGGGAAGCCATCACCTATTCTGGAGTCCATCGCATGAGACGTCGGCCTCTATCCTGAAGATATTACGAACACGACTGTGGCGTAGGCTCCTCCGTCAGCTTCAAGTTCCTATCCAATCCTCGAACGTCCCTGAGTTTCAAGAATTATCGAGAACAATGTCCACGAAATGCCCTCCTGGTCTGGTGATTCACGCTACTATTTCTGAGTATAGCTTGCTCAACTATCTGCTAAGCGACCGCGTCAATACTATCTCGCAGGAAGTTGTGTCGATGCAACAAAGGCCTGAGCAGCGAACGATATTGGATTTCTGGCTGGAGTGCGCGTCGTCTCCAATGCTTACCCTTACCTCATGTAAGCATGCGCAGCACAATGAGACTCAGCAGAGCATGTAAAAGATGTCTTCGAGGGCAGAGCAGATCCAAAGGCTTTGATAGCTGGCTCCGAGAATCAGACACTGCCCCAGAGCTGGCAAGCAGTGTTGGAAGGACCACACTGCAATGCTTCGTATGCTCCTTGGCCTCGGTGTGAATACGCATGCGTTCGCACTGTTGCATCTCTTGCTAGCCTTTACTCCACAGTAGTTTGTGAGCCATTACACTACATGCATGAGAGGTTTCGGGTCATCAATAGTAGATGATCGGAAAATAGCCGGAGAGCTGTTGAAGCATGCTGCCAGAATTCGAATAGGCTGGAGTCCCATTCGAATCTGGATGTCATGCGGCTAGGCAGAGGTGATGATCATCAAGAGGCCCATTGATTAAATTCTCCTCATCGGTTGCTCCAGACGTGTCGAGCGCAAATGACGGGGGAAGATATCCTCTTCTGTGCATAGCCCTTGAGCGGTTCCATCTAGCATGGGTAATCGACACTGCTGGGAAGCACTGCGGAGTCGAATCTGTGAACACCACCGCCGCCCACCAAGACAGCAAGGCTAGCGGGATTTCAGATGGAGTGACCTTGACGCAGAGGGACCTACTGCATGCTTGTCGACATTGGCATCTGCGTAGCACTGCTAACAGCTGGCTCTTCGTGGCAAGCCACTGCGGGCATGTTGCGGTGTGTCCAAGCAAGCATCTCGCTGTCCTGGTGGTTGCCGTATGGCCCGCTGGCAGTGCTTGGCTCTCTCTCCCCTTGCAAAGCCATGGTTTGATTTGTGCATGGGCTTCACATATAATCTGCTTGCTTGCTGGGACCGCAGTCAAAGAACCAGGAACCCAAAGAGGAAATCGTCTTCAGGCTGGCAGCTTTCCTACCTCTTCTGAGGGACTCCCACCCATTTGCCTTGTTACAAATTCCACATAGCCAATCCTCCTCCCTCTCAACACACCGACCGCATCCTGCATCAGGCCGAACACCAAACCAGCCTTCGCACCCATCTTCGCCGTCCTCGCAGCTGTAGGCAAGGGAAAGCCATTCCAAGCAGAAAACATTCCCGCCGTGCCCAGCCCTGCCAGCATCGAACTCAAGAAATCCCTACTTCCCTTCACCTCCTCCTCTTGCACCATTTCCTCAACCTCGACCAAGTCCTCAATGGCAGCCAGCCTCATCTCCCTCCCGCCCTTTGCCCACTGCCCGCCCCAGAACTTCCTCCAAACCCTCCCACCCGCTGCCCTGCCGCGATCCACACCTTCTTCTAGGACGAAGTATAAAGTAGTCCAGAAGGCGAAACGAAGGGATTGCTTGAAGCCTTCCTTAATCCCGCCAAGCATCATGTTGTAGTTTTTGGATTTGTGGTAGAGGAACCAGCCGGTCTGGGTCTGTGGGAGGCGATGAGCATTTTCGGCGCGGAAGCGGAAGCCCGTGTCGATGGAGCCCTTGGCGAGGCCAAGGATGAGACCAGAGAAGGCTGAGACTGTGGTTACAAGAGGGAGACGCAGGGAGAGAGGGAGGGACAGGCGGTCGTTGCTGTTCCGGAAGGATCGTGGCTGCTTCTTCTCGGTCGTGCATGTGGCAGCGGAAGTGTCTTGGGTGGTGGAGCGGGTACGCGGTATGACGGGTGGAGGGGACGACATCGAAGGTTCGGTGGCCTCTGAATGCGGTGACTGCGTCTTCCACCAGATCTCAGCCTGCTATCGTTGCCGGGTCATGGTGTTGTTGAGGTGGAGGTCAGGATGGAGGTGCGGAGTTCGCGGGGGTGAAGGAGCTCTTTGGATGCGGCAGAAGGGAAAAGTACCTGGGCGTAGCACAGCTTGGTACTCAGTCACAGCCAGCACATCACACGCATGACGAGGGGGCCGTCCATCAACGATGCTGCTATCGCGCAACGGCGCGCTGGTCCAAACAACGAGAAGTGCATACGTGTGTCTCAGCTGCAGACTCCGATCCCAGCAACAGCGCCAGCGCCGGCGCCAGCATACCCATACTCATCCCCATTCCACCGCAGAGACGTCTCCCACCGCGAAGCACACAGCCACGACACGCCTGCGTCCGGCACGAGCCAATGCCACCCTCACGCCGCCAACGTCGAAATACCGCGGCTATCTGTCGGAATGGCGCACTTTGCCCCAGCGGGATGGGAATGCGCCGGGCAAGGAGGTGGCCTTCATCGAGAAAGAGTCAGTGGTGCACTTCGCGGGCAGAGTGGAAGGCGTTGTCAAGTACATCAATGACCAGTGCGGCGCCTGGGCTCGACTGGCCAGTTTTGACCCTGGCACTACGGAGCGATGGCAGTGCACGCTCAGTGGGAACAATACGCAGAGGAAAGCGGCGAAGCTTCAAATACTGCTCATCGCACAAGGCAAATGCCCTGACCTGCCAGAGTCGTCAGGCCCTCTGCTCAGACTGTCTCTGGCCAAGGGTGCTGAGAGCGACAGAGCACCTTCAAGTGCGCCAGACTGGGTACGCCATGCCGTGCAGGAGGCGTCGGTCGTGCCGACTTCTCTCAGCGAAACTGTTTCTGGCTTCGCAGGCATTTCGAAGCATTCCGTCAAAACCCACGATCTTTCACCCAAGACCGACATTGACCTTATGTTCTATCCCGCACCTCTGGTCCGACTTGTCTTCAAAGAGGTCGCCGCGATTGCCAAGGAGACGCGTGCATACATCCGTATCGATACGACACATATCAAGCGCCCTGGACGCCGCGCCTACTTGAGAAACACACCCATCTCCATTCGGGGCTCAGCCGGTGCACGACGGGCGGCAAAAGAAGCCATCGGCACCATGATGGACCGACTTCCCAGAATTCAACGATTTCCCAAGCATGGGACCTACTTTACGAAGATGCTCACATCGTCGGGGAGAGATCCTACGAGTGCTGAAGTATTTGCAGATGAAGGTGAACGTAATGCCCGTTTTATGACCAGGCCTGTCGCCACCAACCACGATGGCGATGTGCTGGGGAGTATTCGGGACATAGTCAACGCTGTTTCCGAGCGAGATGCCGTTGCAGCTTCGCTTCTGGCAAGTTTGAGGTCTGAATCACAGCAGTACCAGCCGTTTGGCATTGGAGAGGTGGTACAAGACAGGCCTGAGACTTCAAGTTTGCTGCTTTCTCCAATAAGCCTTCATAACTCTGGCACTCCCCAGGAGGTGGCGCAGGATGGGCATGGAACATTTGAGCAGGTTGCAGCAACGAACTCCTTCAAATCTCTTGGCACGAATGTGGCGCGAGAAGACCCAGAGACCTCTGGAAAGGACTCAGCATCAGAGCGTTTACCATCTTTCGACAAGTCAAATATGAGCGGACCGAGACCACAGACAGCTGCAACCAAAGCACCTCGGCCTCCGAGCACTGGCTTCGCATGGCAAAACAGATCTGTACTACTCGAAGCCCGCAGCCTGATTGATCGAAACCATGCACGCCTTTACCATTCTACTAGGATCCTTGCGCAGCAAGCTGTTTCTGCAGACCACGAATCGAGCGGTTGGAAGCCTCAACCCATCTCCGCAGAGAACACTGCTCTTAAAGATGACGCTGCCGAGACCACCTTCCATGCATACGGTATCAGAGCAAAGCTTCGGCAGTGGAATGAAATTCATGGTCATGAGAACCTACAGCCGGACTTATCCCCAACAGAACAGCCTAATCATGACCTTGATACCTTTAACAATCTTACACGACTGCCCGACGAGGACGCCATGGACCGCCATGCGAAGCAGGAAGAAAGCCATGATAGATCCGCCATGGTGACTGGTGCCAGTAAAGAGGTCTACGACGGCGATCCGCGAGAGTCAGATCGATACCTTCGCAGCGGCGATTTAGTTGAGCTTGAGTACCCGCTTAGCGAGCGTGAGAGCATCCTTGCTGTGTATGTTCGTCGCGCGGGTGTCAGTGATGGCCAATTCTACACTTTGAACGGCAGATGGTTGCATGCTCCCATTCGCGCGGCACAGTACAGTGTCCCTGGCTTCGTCGAACCCAAGGAACTGGAACCAATCTTGGAGTATCTTCCAGACGTCCACAACAATGCAGAAATGGAGCAATTGAGGGCACGTGCTATCATGGAAGATATATCGGTGCCACGCTCAGTGGCTGCGCCTTTACTCGCCAAATTGGCAGGATTTTATAATGAAGCTCAGGAAATCTACAGGCGGCACGCCAACGTATTAGACAACGCACACGATGTTCTTGCTCACGAAACCGATTTGCGTTACGGCTCTCTGGAATCTGCTGCAATGGCTTTGCTAAATCTTCCAGCAGAGAAGCTTCCAGTGACCGCGCTGTTCACCGTACGAAAGGCGCTCGCCAACGGTGGTTTTGCTTTCAACTTCGACCGCCGTTCACACCGAGTCACGGGCTATATGCAGATCCGGAGCAAGGAGCAGGTCAGAATGGTTGCACAAGTCCGCGACTGGATAAGGCAATGGCAGGACGACCTTGCCAGGACACCTACCATGGACGAAGGACAAGCTGCAAGGCACAAGCCCAGCAAAGGCGCTCGTATCCTTTACAGCTTCGTCGAAAAGTCGAAGCAGATCGTGGAACACCAACGAAAGAACCGTCAGCCCACGTCTTCCTTGAATGTAGGGCCGAGCAAGACGCGGCTCCCCATGCATGCGACAGAAGGCTGTATGAAGATCGAGGCCGGCTATCAATTTACCGATGAAGAGCAAGATGTCGTTCGTTTCCTCGAGGCTTGGTGTTTAAGTCGGATGTTCCTGGGTGTACCTCGCCTCAGCAGCTTACCACCGCTGATCCTTCACGCGACAGGGTTGTACCGCGAGGTCGAGGGCAAAACTCTAGACTTGACTACCGCTACCGGATACATGTTTCTGCAAGAGATTGGGGTCATCATGCCACACGAGAACCGCATCCAATACGACCAACATCTTCTGCTTCCCAGTTCTCAGCACAGCAAGCCTCTGCAAAACTTAATGATTAGCTTGCTGGGAATGCGAGACAATCACAACCTTCATGACTCGATGTCACAGCTGCGGCACGATTGGAAAGACCTGCCGGTGTATTGCATTGATGACGCCGATGCACAGGAGATTGATGATGGTATCTCGATCGAAAAGGCAGGTACTGGTGTGGATGGTCAAGAATTGCATTGGCTGCATATACATATTGCCAATCCAACAGCATTCTTCGCCAGGGACCATCCATTGGCAAAAATGGCAAGACACATGGGGGAGACAGTATACATGCCGGAGCGTACCTATATGATGCTTCCTCGCTGGGCTACTCGGCGGCACTTCAGCTTGGGCCCCGATAGACCTAGCCTTACGTTCAGCGCCAAGCTGGACTCTGAAGGCAACACTCTCGACTATAGGGTTCAGCCTGGCATTGTGCGTAATGTCATAAAAGTCACCTACGACGAGCTCGGGAGACTGCTTGGTGGTGTACAAAATCAGCCTTCTGATGACATTTTACTCACCGTGAATGGCACTCCTCCACCGCCTCGCCATCGTACCAGCCGCGTGCCCGACCTTACGGAAGCAAACATGGAAGATCTTCTAGGCATCAACCACCTTTCCAAGCAGAGATCAGCCATGCGTAAACGTAGGGGTGGTTTATTCTTTGAAGCAAACACCGCCAGAGCCAGCGTCTGGCAAAGATCGAATCATACCGGCCTCGCATGGGACCATCCCCACCGTAAGGGTTCGAGGACTGTCTACGGCGACCCCATCGCGCAATTGCGCTCCCGACCATTCAAGAACTGGTTCGATACTGACGCCGCCGCAAGCAAAGTCCTCGTTTCCGAAGCCATGCTGCTCTGTGCCGAAGTGGCAGCCTCATACTGCGCTGATCGCAAGATCCCAATCATCTACCGAGGCTCCGAAGAGGCTGAGGGAGGCAGCTTGCGCCTTTCAGACGACGGACCCGCCAAAGTCGCCAAAGCACAGGAACTTCTGAACAACAACCAGCAGCTACCCATGCACCTTGGGCTCTCATACATCCTAAGTAAAGGCTACACCGTCCTCCGCACCTCACCACTCAGACACAACATGTTGGGCATGGACCGCTATGCCAAAGTCACGTCGCCACTACGCCGCTACGGCGACATGATCATCCACTGGCAAATCGAAGCCGCCCTCCGCCACGAAGCTGAAACCGGGCGATCTATGCTCGTCGCACCGGACGACAACACTATCGAGCAGAAAGCTTCGAATCGCTCATTTCTCCCCTTCTCAGCTCCACTTCTCGAGACCATCATGCTGGGCCTTCAGCCTCGGGAAAGAATGATTACGCGCGCGAAGAGCTACTCGGAACAATGGTGGCAACAATACATCCTATTCCACAAACATCGTTTCGGGGCTGGGACGCCCGAAGGCTCTCTGGGCGACGTCCTCAAACAGCTGGATCCCGCCAGCGACGGCGAGACGATACGCGTTTTTTTGCACGGCAAAGCTGACCGCGATGAAAAATCGACCAACTGTATTATGGTGGATTTGGGAATCACGGCTAATATGCTGAACCCAGAGAAGAATGGCATTGTGGATATAGCGAGGCAGGGAGATATCTGGGAGGGGAGGGTTCACGAGATCAATTGCTTCAGCAGGGTTTCTACGATCATGCCGACGAGATTGATTGCGAGGGATGCGCTGTGAGGGGAGCGATATTGCAGAAAGGGAATGCAAAAGGGGGTATGCAGCGAGAGTAGAAAAGCCGTGCACGATGCAGTCCTTTTCTTGCTACGTTTCCGCTTCCACGATATTGGATGACACTCCTCAACTGTGGCGAGGGCACCATGGCTGCACCAGAGCCACAAGGGATGAAGTCGGTCTTGACATTCACGTCTCGGCACTTGGTGTCGGCCAGCTAGCCTTGGCAGTGGTCCCAAGTCATCACGCCCCGCATCCAGATCAGATAGCCCTAGCCTCTGGACGCTGACTCTGCATCACTTCATCTTTCCTTGTGCACAGCCTTCAGGTAGCCGCATGTCTTAGCTACAGTTCCAGCGCCATCTCTCGTTGTTTCCCGGAGAGTGGATCTTGTCAGTGGATCCATAGCGGTGACAGCCACAGCTTTGTTGTGTACCCTCTATCCTCTGCAATATAGAGGAACAGTATAGGCATCCACGGAGCTCCGTTGTGCATGCGTACGGCTCATCGACGAAATCTGACCCTGTCTCCAGGACAAGTAATAGGGTATGACATGTGTGGAAAAAATGGGGCCCGGCGTATGGGAGAGAGCCGACATGGGTGCAATGAGGGTTGATGTCCATCCTGTCCACAACGGGAGCACGCCGAGTCAAGCGTGCACCGGTGAGATCAGCTCCGAAAGTAACGACTGGAGTGATACTGTAGATACTACTGATAGGTGATGGATGGGTACGACGTCACCAGGGGTGGCTGTGGGCGGGAATCCTGCCTTGGACTGCTAAGCGACGACACGCTCGCGACGACACAGTAGCCTTGGTGGAACAGTCCCATATTGTAAAAGTGTGAAGTGGGGTCCATACGGTCCCTGCGTGAGGAATAGCGGGCCTAGGCCTCGGATTACCTGTGCGCATGTGCACCCCTAACGACCGGAGACCACTCCTTCTATGTCTACCCCGCCGTCTGCCACCTTCAGCGGAGTTTAGCTGCCCACGAGGGATGCGGCAATGGTTTAGCCGCATTTCCCAAAGGTCCACAAGGACACCGGATATAAGTTTGCATGCCAGTGCTTGCTCCAGCTCCAGCAATTCCCCCCTCCCCTCCTCCCTTACGACAAACTTTCCGAGAGATACCCCATCGTTGTTCTTGTTTCGCGCCACTCCTCTACCGCAACCATGTCTCCCTCGAAGGTCTCCAACATCAAGTTCGATGAGTTCGCCAACTGGATTGACGGCAAGCCGAGAGGCGCCAAGGACCAGCACTATGGCATTGACCCAACGACGGGCGAGAAGCTCTGGCCTGTGCCCATTGGCGGCCAGAAGGACGTTGATGATGCCGTAGTAGCCGCGAAGAAGGCCTTTGAGTCCTACAGGAATACGACCCTTGAGCAGAGGAAGGAACTCCTGCAGAAATACAAAGATGTTCTGCTCTCACACGCCGATGAGATGACCGAGCTTCTTTGTGCGGAGACCGGCAAGCCCGTAGGTGGCCCATCGACGGTCGTGAGCATGGGGACATGGAGCTGATGATCACAGAAACAAATTGCTCAGATGGAGACTCACGGGGTGGCTGGTTGGATCGACCACCACTGCTCCCTCGAGATCCCCGAGGAGACAGTGGAGGACGACGAAAAGGTCATCACAACGAGATATACACCTCTTGGTGTGGTCGGTGCAATCTGCCCTTGGAACTTCCCCATCATTCTTTCCGTCGGCAAAATCGTCCCCGCCCTGTTGACGGGGAACACAATTATCGTCAAGCCTTCGCCATTCACACCATATACCACATTGAAGATT
This sequence comes from Pseudocercospora vitis, assembly GCA_026120125.1. Classification (NCBI taxonomy): domain Eukaryota; kingdom Fungi; phylum Ascomycota; class Dothideomycetes; order Mycosphaerellales; family Mycosphaerellaceae; genus Pseudocercospora; species Pseudocercospora vitis. The sequence goes on along the minus strand of JALRML010000035.1, from coordinate 293,727 downwards.
GTCGAGCTCGCGCAAGAAATCTATCCACCGGGTGTAGTCCAGGCGATCGGTGGTGATGACTACCTCGGACCCATGCTCACGGCCAACCCAGACATCGCGAAGATCTCCTTCACTGGATCGATCGCCACCGGGAAGAAGATCATGGCTGCCTGTGCGCAGACCCTCAAGCGCGTCACTCTCGAGCTCGGCGGCAACGATGCATCCATCGTCCTCCCAGACGTCGACGTGAAAAAGACGGCACCAGAGCTTGTCATGGGCGCTTTCCAGAACTCGGGCCAGGTCTGTGTTGCCACCAAGCGTATCTACATTCACCAAGATATCTACACCGAGATGGTCCAAGAGATGGTCAACTTCACAAAGACACTCACGGTCGGCCCACCATCCGAAGGTGCCTTCCTCGGCCCAATCCAGAACAAGATGCAATACGAGAAGGTCGTCAACTACTTCAAGGACACCAAGCAAAACGGCTACAAGTTTGCCGTGGGCCCAGAGGAGATCAACCCTGGCAAGGGCTTCTTCGTCCAGCCGACCATCATTGACAACCCACCAAACGACAGCAAGATCATCCAGGAGGAGCCATTCGGCCCAATTGTCCCAACTCAGCCATGGGATGACGAGGAGGAAGTCATCCGCCGCGCCAATGCCAGCAATGCTGGTCTCGGTGCTTGCGTTTGGGGTAAGGATGTTAAGCGCGCCGAGGCCATCGGCAGGAGGCTGGAAGCTGGATCCGTGTTCGTCAACAGCTGGGAGAAGCCGACACCGCAAGCTTTCTTCGGTGGTCACAAGGAGTCGGGCATTGGTGGCGAGTGGGGCAAGGAGGGTCTCAAGGCTTACTGTAACGCCCATGTCATGCACTCGTACAAGATATAAGGATTCTTAATCGACCTGAATTTTAACGATGATGGATGCTCGTAACCTAACTTACGATACTCCATAACTTTTCGACTGCCATCGAAATGAGAACAAGAACTGACCTTGTAGAGGACCCTTGCGCGGATCCTCCATTAAGATAGGGATGGCGCTCTAACGTCGTGTGTCAACCGAAGAACGTGCTGAACACTTTGTTTGACCTTGGGAAAGTTATGCGGTAAGTTTAGAGTCGAGTTCAGCAATACTGGTGATGATCATTGCATGTTGCGAACGGGCCTACCTGATTCGCGGACTAAGCACAGTCCTGTCCAAGACACATCAATGCGCAGGATTTCTACTCATCTCTGCTACCAACGACGATATGCCCAGCCTCATCATCAGTCGTTTCAGCCCCGGCACTAGTCATGCTCATACCACTTAAGCTGGGCGTTTCGTTGCCCTTCTTTCCCATGCCCAGTTTGAGCACATTACTCCAATTCCTGCCGCTGCCTCTCTGGTTCTCCTTGCTCTCTCGGCCTGGTCCAAATTTGTCAGACGAGACACTCGCACTGAGCGATCCCTCATTGTCATGCGCGTCCTCTTCAGCTGGGATGGAAGTGGGCGCGACGTTCGTGTCCAGGCGACTCTTCTCTCTCTTAAAGGTTGGGAGCGTGAATTTGGAAGAACTGGATTTACGAGAGAGCTTCTGCATGAATGATTCCTTGCCAGCAGATGTACCGGAGAGGAGGGGTGAGGGAGCTGCAGCATCCGAGTGGGTGTACGACGGGGTGCGGGCGAGATATTCCTGGGAATTGCGACCAGATTCTGCAACGGAAGATTCGGTGGTGGTCATGCTACGTGTGTCTCGAGTATCCCTACTCTTTCGGGAGTGTGGAGGTGATAGATCATCGTGATCCTCCTGATGGACCAAGTTCGGAGTGCCAGAAGCAGACGAAGCGACAGTCGAAGCATTGTCTTTGTCCTTGGTCTTGCTCTTAGTCAAAGACATTCCGGAAAAGAAGCTCTTGAAGTCCTTGGCAGCAGGATTAAGCTTGGGAGGATCGCCTACCGATGTCTTGTCTGCCTTCTTAGAGCCTGTCGGGGGCCTCGTACCGATAGGCCCGAGCTTCGCTGCTTTCGACGAGTCCAGGATGTCAGACTCCACATCAGATTCAGATCCTTCATCTTCCATAATGTCGTCTGGTGGACCACTGACTCCATGCTGTGCTGATGGTCGCCGAGAAGGACGTCGAGATCCGAACATGCGAGATTGCTGTGATGAGGGCGGATTCCAGCCTGCGCCGAAGCCCAGAGGACTGCTTCTTGCGCCGCTGGCGGCATCACCAGAAGGCCAAGCGTCGGCACCCCAACGAGTGCTGTCGAAAGAGGGCCGTGGTAGCTCACTCGAGTGCGTCGAGCCAGGCCGAGGAGACCCAGGGCGGCGACCGAAGGCTCCAAAGCTCGTTGGCCATGCACCAGAAGCCTGCGCAGGGGCCCTGCTACTGAAAGGGTTGAACCTGCTCAATCGAGACGGTAAAGGCATAGAAGGAGCCTCGAAAGCATCACCCAGAGTGCCGCTCAGCATGGAGCCGGAGATACTACTATTCCGTTTTCTCGAAGCTGAATCAAGCCCAGGGATACCTCCATCTTGCCGCGGCAATGAGTTTGCCTTGCTGAGGGCGGGACCTTCGTCCGTGGATGCAGTCTTCGCACGCTGCTTGATGCCGAACATGCCGCTGAACCGGCTACCAGCAGCACCGCCACTAGTGGCATGGTTGGAGCGGGTTGAGCGTATAGAGCGGCCATCGATGTCAATCAGACCACCTTCTGGGGATCCGATGTGCAAGTTCGGCTGACTGACTTGTGGGCTGGCAAAGACGCTTGCGGACCTGCTGCTACTTTCTCCGGACACGGGCGAGGCAGGCGCAGGGCCAGAGAGATCGTCCAGCTTCGCAGCTGGACCAGCCAAGTTTGGCATTCCAGGGAGCGCGCCTAGGCCGGGCAATGGTTGCGGCTTTATCGCCTCGCCATCACCAAACAGATCAGTGGGCAATAATTCAGCGCCAGCACTAGGACTCATTGGAGCACCTCCAGTCAAACCTTCTCTGTCTTCGGCTGACATTCCAAGCTCGTCTGTAGGCCGATTAATCATCATGCCATTGTAGAAGTTGATATGCTGATTGCCGGGGAAGATCGGCGCAGTACTGGTGACATTGGATGCGAAAGGTGCAGATGTCAGGGCGAAGCCAGACATGCAAGGACTTTCGGAAGAGCTATGGCCGCTCTGAGCTCGGCGACTGCGTTGGCTGTCTCCACGCCGCAATGGACGATCTGTCGTCGACGGAGGAGAAGTGTAATGCTGAGCTTCTTCCTGCCTCCTTCTAGCTCGGAGCGAGTCCAGGTAGGCTTGCTGCTCAGCATGAATGCGTTTTGTCTTTTCCAGGTTCTGCGCAGTGAGGGAATACTGGGCTTGCAAACTCTTGTAATGCATATCCCATTGTCGCTTCTCCTCTGCGTCCTGCTGGAGCTGCTGTACCAGATTCGGCTCAGGCTCGGCACCGCTTGGCGAGTTGTTCTTCATAGACCGCTCAAGTTTCTTGATCTCTGTGCTCTTCTCGCGGACTTCGTCGTCCAAGGCCTTGATCGCAGCAGCTTCGTCAGCCTGTCGCATGCGAAGCTCCTCCTTTTCGCCCTCAGCAACCGTTATATAATTCGTTTTATCTTGACGAACGCGTCTGACGGCCTCCTTGAGCTGCTCGGCCTCCTCCTCCCACCGAACCATGTCTGCTTTCAGCTTCTCGCGCTCCTGCTTCTTTTGAGCGAGCAACCGTTCATGCTTGGTGCGTTCGTTCTGAGCATTGGTGTTCTGACCTTCCAATGTCTTGAGCTCCTTCTTCAGGTTCCTGCTGACTTTCTCCTTCTCCATGGCTTCTGCCTTGAAATCATCTCGCTCTTTGATCAGTTCCTCCCTCTGCTGCAATTCCTCCTCTTCCTCCTCCTTCGCCTGCCTCTCCGTCTCCTCCGTCTCCCGCCGGATCGCATCCAGTTTCTCTGTCAGCTGCGTGATGGTCTCGAGGCCTTCCGTAGTCTCAGTGTCATCTATAGCCGCCTTGTGCCTCTCTAGCTCAAGCGCGCTCGGAGAGGCGCGGCGTCCCGTGCTGCTTCGCTTCGGGCCAAGACCCGTGCTTCCTTCCCTCGTCATAGGCACAGCGTCTGGTGGGGGAGATGTTATGTCCTTCAGCCCGCGGTACGCCCTGACTCTCGGCACAAGTTCATGTACGGCATCATGATCCGTATCGTGTCCGTCGGCAGTGGCCACAAAGAAATCGCCAGTCGTGGCAGGCTTCGTCCGGAAGCGGATCGGTGCACTCTTCGAGCTGAATTCCATGTTGTTGACCAAGGAGACCCTCACGACATAATAACATCCCGGCTGGAGTCCAGTGATAGTCGCAGCGGATTCATGTATAGGCAACGTCTCAATCAATTTGCCGTCGAGGTGGACCTCGAATTTATGCGTGTTCTTATGCTTTTGCTTCTCCAGCAGACTCCAATGAATGATTGCCCCATCGGCCTTGGTCGCTGCCAAGTCGATAATAGGACAAGAAGGGATGTCGTAGCCAAGGAAAGCGGCGAGCTCCTCGAGAGGTTTGTTCATGACCTGGTATGCTCGGTAGAAGAGCCTGCGGACACGATCAATGGTGCTGACCCGGGCTTGTTTGCACGCCTTGAGACCTACCATGACATAGCAATGAAAACAACGACGGGCTTGAAGTAGAATGCGAGGGGAATGGCAAAGGTTTGGGCCATGGTGAATGCACGCGACATCCAGACGCCGTCGGGTAGAGATAGTCGTGCATGGCTCAAGGACTCTGCAGAGGCGAAAAGGTGCGACCTCGAAGCCTGCTGTCTCGCCATACCAGTAGCGGTCCCCACAGCATCGAGCTGCGCACCAACGAGTCCTCCAGGGAAGAGAGAAGTGGAAGTGGAAGTGGAAGTTGATGCAGGGTGCTAAGGGTACATGTAGGTCAAGCATTCAAGCATTCTCTATCCATACAACCCTTGTCCTCGGAACACGGCGAATCGTCCCGGAATGCTCTTGGCACAAGTCACGTGCAGACTTCGAGACGGTCAACGAAAATGCTCCCGGGCACTATGCTATGTTTTGAGGCATCTGAATTCACAACTCAGAAACCCGAGGGGTCCACTGTTGAACCAGCAGTGCATCCAAATCTACGGTACTGCCGTTTCAGAACCACCTCCCGTCCTCATCACCACCCGACACCAACTTTCCCAGCACATCCAGCGCTCCACTGATCAATCCATTGTGGTGCGGCACAATGTCAACTCTCTGCAAGCTCTTCTGCACCCATACTAGAACGGCCAAGGCTTCGTTCCACCCTAGCGGAGCTTTGCCTCTATCCTCCAGCACTGAATTGACCGCAAATCGTAGTTCGTGGCCACTGAGTCGAGCGATGTCCAGTGGATTGCTCTCCGTACGCCGCTCTTGCTGAGATCCGGAAGCATGCGCGTATGCCCAGATGACGATCGCAGCAAGATGAATCGTCCACTCGTGAAACATCATGCCGGTCCGTGGGTGTTCGTGGTGGATCTTCAGGATCTCGAAGGCGTGGTCCAACGCCCGGATTACGCTCTGCTCGTGCATCTGAGCAACATCTGGCCGACGACATGCAAACCCCATGCCCTTTGCCCATCGTGCGACATCGAGCTGTGCCTTCTTGTACTCCCCCGGAGTGCCCATCTTCTCAGCCATAACCCAGCTTTCACCTGCTACAGCGAGTAAGGCACGAATAGGGGTATCCCTACAGAGCATGAAAGCATGGTAGCTGAGATAGGCTCGTGGAGACTGTTCTACAGTCAGCAAGACGGTAGCTCGCTCGCCGGCACCTTCCAGCTGGCACATGTGCGAGTGCCCGTAGCCATTGCTATGACCACAGATGCAACTAAGCATTATGTTGCTCGTGAAGATATCAGTCGAGGTTGGCGATGGTACCGCCGTGAATGGGACAGCCTGCAGTGTTTCGTATAATCGATCAAACGGCGGTATGGTGAAGGGTTGGTCAGTGAGACAATCGTCCCAACCGTCTTGCGACATCGGTAAGGAAAGGTTCACGGGAGGGATCGTGAGGCATCCCAATGCTGGCCGACCAAAAAGAAGAGCATGTTGCTGGTCCAGTGTGTAACACGAGAGCAAGATTCGTAGTTTCGATGAACTTGCCACAGCGGGTACCGAGAAGTCTTCTATCATGTTTGTGGCGACTGCGGGAAGCAGGTCGAGATTAAGTGCTTGGGGATCGTTCGCAATCTATGATGAAACCATCAGTTTTCAGATCGTAAAGTACTGCTCGTAGACTTCGTCGCTTCTTACATGTCTATACAGCGATTCGAAGGTCTTCGAAAGCTGGAGTGGAGGCCGTCTCGACCTGAATATTGAATATGCTTCAACCAAGAAGATGGCCTGCATATCACAGATCCGGTACGTGTGAGTGTCTTGCACAGTCCGCTATGGTACAGTGAGCTTACCAGGTCCTCGTGGCAAAGAATGGCGACTCACCTTCTTTAGAATCCTCAAAGAACGCTCATGCAAGTCCCGAGCACTTAGTAGGTTGTCGCTCCCTCCAAACGCATGCGCCCCCAGAGCCAAGACTGCTGCGCGGAGTAGTGGCGATGCCAACGACAAATGGAACGATGGTCTGTGCAGGATAGGGAACAGCTCATGCACCCAAGTCCAGTAGGCTTCAAGAAAGAGTGTTTCGCGGCTGCATAACAAGCCATCGTTATAGTCTTCGACAGCGATACTCTCGAATATAGTCGCTAGATCCTGCAGCTCCGTCAAGTCTCGGGCTTCGGCAGGCATTGGCCTTGACAAGCCGTAAGGAATTGCCGCCATGGCAGGCTCGTGGTTGGGTGGGAAGCCGGTGGATAGATCGCTATCGAACGACGTACAAGGCGCGACTGGAAACGACCAATGAGCATCAAAGATTGACGAGCCCATAGATTCTGGAGTGCGAGAGGTTGCCTGGGTTTGCTCACATGTGAAATACCCTGCGTCAGAGAATTCTCTAGGTCGCGCATTTCGGAGCGGCAAATATGGTCCTGAATGCTCATCTGACGATTCGTAATCGTAGTACGGTGGACTCTGTGGTGACGCTGGCTCCCACAGATGGTACGATTGTGCGAGTGGTCCTCCTACAGCAAGCGGCATAGCACCAGGGCATAGCTCGTTTGGTGGGATTGGCATTCGTTTGGGGGCCCTGGAGGATTCGAAGTCAGTTCACCACATTTGTGACGGGGTTGAATGAAGGGGACTGCGACAAGCACGATGAAGAATGATTCAACAAGTCCACTTCCGTCCTACCATTACTCACACAGGAAGAATATCGCTGGGTCGGAATGGATTTTCGACAAAAGGAGACAAGAGAAAAAGCTGGTACCTGGAGGAAGCGCTGGTCCGCCGCCTGTCGGGATTCGACGAGTCTGGCTCCAGCTCTGGTGCGACAGAGCTGACAACGGGGTTCGTTATAGGTGGTAGCCGCGAGCCGCCATTGTGATCTGGATGGTGCAGTCCACCTGCGTCAGGTGCTGAAGTCACGCTTTGTCGTCGACTTGGCGGATCGTTGGGGTCATTGCTTCTTTGCGTCAACATCTGAGCTGGCTAGGCTGGGACTATTACGAGGCGACTCACTGTCTCGCTTTGTGCCGAAATAGGAGATCTTCGCGATAGAACGAGCGTCCGCATCTTGGGATGTCGCAGGGGAATGCGCCGGGCTTGTGGTTTTGCTGATGTCGCCTAGGCATACGCTTAACACGTTGCTGCTGCTAAGACATTTCGGAAGGGTTGGGATACCTGAGGTGTTCCGCCCTGGTGTACGTCTATTCGGCGTCAGAGAGAGATGCGGAAGACAAGATATGTGCAGGCCCGGGGCTCACGCCACTATCGCAACAGAAAACGGAGCTTATAGCAACGTCCAGGACCAGACATACCTTGCCGCAGTCTTCGCAATGATGAACTCGCTGACCCTTGGTGGCCTTGCTCACTCTCCCGGTGCGAGTGTATTTGATTCTTCCTGAGCTGGACGCCTCCGGAGGAGTGGTGGAGCGATGCATCTCTGTTGTGTTCCGGGAGGATCCGGGTTGGGACGGGGGCTGTTTCAACGACGGTCGACTTTTTGAGCTTGAAGGCGCATCCGTGGTATCTGCTTCCGGGCTGTCCCTCGATGGCTGTCGCGGTCTTTTGTTCCCACGAGAAACGTCGGTCTTTAGTTCGTTGATCGAGCCTGGGTTCCTCGTGGGATCAGGTCCAGCAGACATACTGTTGCAAGAGCGGACATATACCTGGATAGGGACCGGGTGTCAAAGAGAGGCAGATGCAGGTCCGCATCCGCCTCACCAAGCTTAGACCATAGAGAACAAGAAATAGGCAAGTCCAGGGAGTCGCGCAGCAGACGCTGGACTGGCTTCAAAGATTCAGTGTGACAAAAGGAGATCAGACCTCGATCGAAATCCTCTATCCCAGTCTGGGAATGGCAAGAAGGGACGGATATGCAGGCTGTGTGGATGAAGATAGAAACCAACGAGCGCGGGAGGAGGGAACAGTTTGAGCTTGGTCCGCCGAACAAGCTGAGGACAAAGGCAGCACCCAGTTCGAGGTCTTAGGCGAATCCAATCGCGGCGTAAGAAAAGACGAAGACGAAAGTCCATACGTTCGCAGCAGCATTGCTGCGAATTGGTGAGGCTGAGGGAGTCTGAGATGCATACCGCACGTACAGTAAGGCCAGGCACCGGCCTGGAGCCACGCAGAATGCACTGCATGCGACAGGGCTGCGTATCGCAACACCGTCGTGTAGCAGGCCTCGATGGCCGAAGATCCTGGCAATGGTTGCCAGATGGTGCTGTTGCTTGGCCGGACATTGCAGTTGTAGCTCGCGGAAGGATTTCAGCTGGATGCTTTAGCGTGCCGAAGGAGCACTCATCCTGCACTACATGTAATTTCAGTCTGCATAGCCCGACCAATCTCACGGCGGCTGTCCTACCATCCCATATTGAGTGCTTCAACTGCTGCAAGCTGTGGTGAAACCAATGTAATTTTTCGGTACTGTCTCTGAACCACGGTAGAGCCTTACGAGACTCTCCAGCACACTCGCCATACCGTTGAGTTCTGGAAAAGAGGTCGTGTCTTGGGAGAGACAGAGCGGATGCGCAGGAATCAGCAGGATGCCCGCGTGCTACGGAACATTCGATGCGTCACGGGCAATCGGTATCACGCTCCGCACGGTCGCGGGAACGAAGTAACGAGGCTTAGGGAACTCTTTAGCCGCGGAAAGGCAACACTTGTGGCAATCATGACAATGGATATTGCGAAGACCAGGGCCTCAGATGTCACAAGGTGGAACACTATGATAGCCTGAACCGGCGTGCAGGATGATGCCCTTACAATTGACGACAATACTGTAGTCACCATGAGAAGAAGTCACACAGGAGTTCTGCAGCTCTCACGTCTAAGTAAGAGGTCCGTTGCATAGACGCTATAGTGCAAAGTGCGTCCTACAGTAATGTCCACCTACCGTCATGGAACGCCAGACGTCTTCGCGAATTGCCATAATCATGAAGACTGTGGCGCCCTTTGCTATCGTTGGCGAGCAGGAAACAGCCTCGCGGCCACTTCAAAGAACATCGCCCGTAAGCATTCCGAGCCGCAGATGTCGGGGCAACAAGCCACTCCCAACAGCTGCTGTGAAAAATCCCGCCAACTTGGTTTGCCTGCCCATCACGCACGACGGTGCCGGATGGCGCCTCCAGTGCTGTAGGCCACATGTAGTACAGTGGGAACATAAGGCCATCGAGCAGCACGAGGTGGTCCACCTTTCGTGACGTGTTGTCGGTCGAACGATGACGGCCTCGCGTTTTTGGTAAGAGTAGTGAAAGCAGATTATTCCACCTATGCTCTTATCACAAGCTGTCGCATTGGGACAACAAGCAGAGCAATTTGAGGGGACATAGGGTCATTCGTAGCGATGTACACACTGCACTTCCCACTTGCCTATGTTCAAGGTCCTACAGTAATGTCGGTCGAGGGACCGCTCCTGCATCTCCATGACGTCCTCCACAGGGCGAAAAGCAACAATACCGAATCCTCGTAGCTGCACCTCTCTCTCGAAGTGGATACATACCTTAGCGCTGCTTCCGGATCGTGGTTGCTATTTCTGGAGAGTGTTGATTTGGCGGCCGCTCTAACAGAGCTCTCCTAGAGGTCAAAAGCCGAAGTCTGCGAGAGAATTCCCACTGCATCTCCGTGCGAGTATTGTGCAGACAGGTGCTAAAATTGGAAATTCCAGAGTGCTAATACACTACAGTACTGTCAGACAGGAATCCTTGGTTCGAAGTCTCTCAGATATCTTGCATCGAGAGCATGATCAGACCAAATTACGGAGGTGGCAGTGGGCTTGGTATCTGAGTGGTTATCACGAGCACGTCGTCGATTGTGTTGATGAGCCAGCGAAGTCGGAGCAAGGGCAGCAAAAGTCTGTGCGTCGATGGAGTTGTTATGCTCACCAGTTGCCAATCACAGATCTCAGTATTGTGGACTGCAGTAGATATGATTCGGACCTGATAGAATGGCGGCATGGCCATGACCGTATGGCGAGAGTGACAACGTACCGTGTAAAATCAGGCCATTTTTACCAAGGAGGAGGTACTTCCACGAAGACGTTCCCGTGACTTAAATCGCTCGTCTCCACATTGGTACATGTAGCTCCGGAAGCAAGCGTGGCAAAGATACGGTACACTTCCACCTCACAGATGGTTGCGATACGTTTGTGATCAGCACATCTATCCATCTCCCTCCAAACTCGAGAGCTCGATGCGTCTAGGGGCGTGCTGGATACGCCATGGTCCGTCTACTCGACTTTGATGGAGGTGTCGATGCCGAGGCTGGTCCTTGGGCCAATCTGAACCCTGCTCTGGCATCATCTGGCACAGATAGCAGACCAAGTCCGAACTTCAGTGCGCTTTCGGCGGCATTGTCATGCTATCCGTATGTACAAACAACATCAGATCCGTCATACAGATGCACTAGAGATCGCTCCGCGTGCCATCGATGTTCCTTGTTCGTATCGAGGGAAACATCTAATGCATATCGCAGGGTCGTGAAACTCCTGGTGGGATACATCGATCTGACCACACTCGAGAATCTCTCGAGCACCTGTCGACAAATACGCGCGACCCTTCTGTCTCACCGGGCAGTGCTTATCTCACAGACCCTCCGTTGCGAGAACGAGGATGCCAATCCAGCCCAACGCCTGGGAAATGCACTTCACGCCAGCCATGAAGTCTGGACGACATATGGGAGGAACGGCACCAAGACGGGCCGCATCACCAGTGGGAAAATTGGTGCCTGCGCAAGAGACATGGTGGGAGACTGCCGCAAATGTGGTCGCGTAATCTGCAGAGTATGCTTCAGCAACCTAGACCTCACCCTGGAATTAGCGTAGCCCTGCGCGGTGGCCAGTACTCACGAAATCGGCAGAATTGTGTTATTAAAGCGCCAGCATCGAACGTCATAAAGCTGCGCCATCGAAGACTTTGCCGAACTTGCATGAAGTCGCCGCTGAGCAGCCTGACGACCGAGAATCGTATCATAGACAAAGAAGGAAATTACACGAGGCAAGTACTGTGCAGCGTGCGTACCTGTGGAGTTATTTTGACTCCCTGCAGCAATTGCGGCGACGAATTCTCGGATCACGAATATCGTAAGTTGTCGAGAGAGCCTTGCACTTGTGCGGACATGATTTGGATCTGCCAGCCTTGTGGCCAGGCTCTCCGGACCACTGACACTACATACCTTCGGGGATGGACATGGCGAACCCGATACTCATATTGCGGAGGTATTGGAGCTGGGCTCGGCGAAGGCAATGAGGGTGTAGAGTGCGGAAGGCAGCGCCACTGCTTGGCCGCAAGACTGGTGGAAAAAGACGTCGAATGTGATGCGGAAGAGTTAGCTGCTCTTGAGGCTGAGACCGCAAAGACCGAATTCGAAGGTCGCCACTGGAACGGCAATTCCTATTCTACTCAAGAAATTGTGGGTATCGGAGGCAGGATGAAGACAACTGTCCGGAAAAGAGTCCCAGTGGGAGCCATCGTCGAGGAGTATGAAGATGAACGGGTCACAGACAGGTTCTTGGATCGGGAGCAAAGTGGGCAAAACCGTAGCTGGTAAGTCGAAAGAGCTCAGTGAAGGGGCTCACTCAATTGCCGATTCCTGGGCATCATCATCTCTGGGTCATTCAGCCCACAGGGAACGATCCTGTCTCAGACAAGAGCATCAGCCCAGTGGATTACGTGCTAACGTAGTACCCTCACAGGTGCTCGTGGTGCTCTCGCGTGGTCGCTGGCAAGAAGGACTTGGATGTTCTGACGAAGTCTACCAATAGCATTTCCTCCGCAAGTTCCTCTGGATCGGCGTAGTCAGCTGCTGCGACTGCGACCCTGCTCACAAGGGGTGCTTTACCAGGCACTGAGCGTGGGCAACATGCGTTCCCACGAAGTAGATAAGAGGGAGTGGCTGATCGAGAGAGCATACTGAGCAAAGAACGAGCCTGCTCAGCAGAGTCTACATCTGGCATTCGTTATATTACTGACTACAGTCTTGTCGTGAAATATACTGCTGATGTGGACCTCAGTGACCAAAAACAACCTACAGCCCAACTTCCCATTCAGATTCCGCAAGCCAGGTCGTCCAAGCAGCCGCAGTCACACGGACGTCGCGATCTTTCTTCAAGGCCATCCGACAACAGTCCACGAAGTCCTGACATGCAGTCAGTCGTTTCGCTGGGACAGGATCCATTTTCGCAAAGCCAATGGGATCACCACTCTTGATGGCTTCGCGCAGCATGAACATGTTGCCACCACAAGCAGCGCTGTACGGCGAACCTCCGACCATAATCGAGAGAAGGGTGGTACCTAGACTCCAGACATCGCTGGCAAATGTGGGTGTGTTCAAGTCGACCTGGATACGCATCTGTTCTGGAGCCATGAAATCCCAAGTGCCGCCTGCATTCGAGGCGGCATCACCTTTATCTGCGATGAACGCTGCGGAAAAGTCGATGTACCTGGCTCGAATGACTGGCTTCTGCTGAGCTGTGTGTTGCGAAACGTCCAGCAAGACATTACCGGGCTTTATGTCGGCGTGTACGACACCGTTGGAGTGGAGGAAGTCTAATCCGCTGATGAGGTCGAAGGCGATGCCTGGAAATATGCTGATCAGCTCCATGTGTCGAGCCACCTCAGGCATTACACGCAGACGGCCCGTCAAATCCTCAAGAGTCCCTCCGATCACTGCTTCGAACACCAGTGATTCATGCCTCGTGTCCAAGCCATAAAACGGCACCACGTACAGACTTGAAGCTGAGCGACGTTGCAAGTATGACAACACCCGAGCTTCCTGGTGAAAGACTTCTTTCGCATCTTGCCGAGTGGGAATCTTCACGGCGAAGAGGAGGGGACTGGAGGATGTTCTGGACCTTCGGTGAGAACGTGGAGATGCCAGTATCGAATCTCCAGACGGAACGGCCTTCTGCTCCGCTAAGTAGACCGTCGACCACAACCCCTGGCCAAGGACTTTCGCCCGTTCGAGCTCGTAGTCGATCTTTGCAAAGTCGTAGACGGCGACTTCCGGACCATCCACCTCCAGAGAACTCCTTTGGCTGGATAGAGCAGTCAGAGGTGTCTCGAGCGAAGCCGCGAGACTTGCCACGTCTGAACCCTCGGAAAGGTCGTCGTCGATTAAATCCCTACGATCGCTCTCGTCCATGACATCGCCATCACCATCGTCCAAGTCGTGCATCGCGTGAGGACTTCGCGGACTCAGATGCGCGTTGTCGATCGTATGAGTATGCGAAATAGATTTATGCCTCGTGTGAACCCCGTCTCGATTTTCGTCAAATCCAGCGCTTCTACTTCCCGTGACACTGTATGTCCTGACGCGCAATGGCAGAGGCCGACTTCGTGCCTTGCGCTGCACAGCTGTGGTATCGTCGAAGTGTACCATCAGAGAGCGAGGCGGCCAGTTTATCGGAGTCATTGCGACTAGAGGGTTTGAACTTTGCTCGTTGCAGTGGATGCAGATGTGATGCTCAATTTCAACCCAATATATGTTATCTATCCAATGTTCAGTTTTCGGAGAACGCCATGTCGTGCTATCCAGAGTTCCGGGTCCAGGGGATATGAGTGTTGGCTGCAGATGTATCACAAAAGGATGGCGACAGACCGGCGTGGCACTGGACGCAGCGCAGAGGACAGCAGAGAGCTGTTCTCTGACGGGAGAGGCGTGAGGTCACCGTTGAACCACGGTACACCGGTAGCTTCGACCGTGACTGATCGACTAACGGTAGTGTCGGGATACCATCCGCACGGTCGTCAATCACACGTGGGGGGCCGGCAAGGTCCAATAGCGTCGATGGGCGGGGACGGTGGTGGCCGCGGCCAAAAACTACGTTCCACACGGTTCACGGGATTGCAGAGACATGTTTGCGCGCAGGTTCGCCCTTCGCCCTTCGCCCTTCGCCCTTCGCCCTTCTGGGCCACGATTCAATAATGCTTCCGTCGTGCCGCCGGTGACATCGGTGGCCGGAAGGCCAGCTGGCAGACTTGTCGCAGCAGCGATATCCATACTCTGCCCAATGTGCAGGCTGAGAAACAGTCACATCAGCCCTGCAGCGGGCGAAAGTCCCGGGAGCACCGGAGAAGAGGCTCGGAAGAACGCCCATTGACTTAGTGCTTGGCGTGGCAGACAAGGGAGACGGCAGGGCCAGCATATGTTCTGTGCGACGCGAAATGGCATCTGTAATTTTGCTGGGCGGTTCCTTATCATCTGTAGCTAGATTGGAATTTCGCCTTCTTTGGGAATACGACGACCAAGATGGGACGAAGTGCTTCGGGATGCGCTCTCTCTGCGACATCATCTATCGGACGCCGTAGCTCAGCTCGTGGCGTTCCGAAAGCGTCTGGTGTTGAGACCACTTTCACGCGATGGTCGCAGGCCGAGCGACATGGCCCGGAGTGTGGACAAGGCGCATCAGAAGACTGCAAAGCACAGAGCCAGAACCACGAGTAGAAGTATCGCAAACGTGTGAGCTTAGAAGTGTGAACATCAATCTTCTTCGTCAGTTTCGTACCACGAGTCGTGCGGACAATGCCATTCTTCTTGCGGTCAAAAATTCTATTCCTTCTCCAGGGACTTTCTCCCCTGAACACCAGCCCAGATTCCGCTGCCCGTCCTCCGTTAATCCGTCTTGAACCTCAACGGTCCGCTTGCTTTCCGCATTCTCTCCCCGTACAGCTGCAAGAGGATAATCACGAAGAACGCAGCTCCACAAACCGCGGCCTGGATTCCCAGACTCTTCTTCGTACCCATAGCATTCGCCCAATCGACCTGGAAGTAACTCACAATGAATCCTCCCGTGGTTCTCGCAAAATTCAGCCACGCCGCCACCTCACCACTACCCTCAGGATAGCAGTCCAAACAATAAGCGGTGAGAGCGACTGTGGTGATCATGATGCCAAAGACGTAGAGCCCCCATCCCACTGCAGCAATCATGTAATGCCAACCTTCCTCCAACGCGAATCCCAGAACCACGATTCCAGCCACCATGCACGGCGTCGAGACCCATATCGCCATGAGTCGATATTCGGGGATCAACTTCCCCTCCTTGGAGCGGTCCGTTAGATACTTGGCCAGGAAATCATGCAAGTGCCTCCCAATAATCTCACCCAAGGTGGCGCTCACCACGGGCGTAAAGTAGAAGTACCCGATCTGCTTCGGCCCAAAGTTGTACAACGGTGTCACGAACATCGACAAGGTCGTATTGATGCCCACGACCCAAGCAAAGGTGAAGAGATAGTATGCGGTGCTGAGGAAGACGGTGGGCTTGAGGAGGACGATGATGGCCCGTGAGCAGGCTTGGAAGAACGACGAGCGTTGTTTGCGGGAGCGCCATTGTTCGATCCCCAGAAGGCGGGAGATGTAGCCGCCGACCCCGGGAGAGCGTTTGGGTCGTCGTGAGGGGGAGAGTTTGCGGTTGTAGAAGGTCTCTTCGCCGAAGATGGCGATGGCCACGAGGCAGACTGCGGTCATGATAGTGTAGACGTGGAAGGGCCATTGCCATTTCAGGCTTGTGATCATGAAGGCAGCGATCATGGGGCCAAAGTACTGGAGGTGGGCGCGTCAGTCCATGTCTTTGCAGTATTAGAACGGGTCGAGCTTACTGGTGACAGGATCACAAAGCTGGCCCAGATATTGATCTTTCTTGCTCGCTCGTGGACGAAGAACATGTCTTTGATGAACATCATCCCGCCTCCTTGAGCTACTGTGGCGAAGAAGCCGTTGAGAATGCGAAAGGCCATGAATGTATTGAAGTTCTTCGCTTCGGCGCAGCCGATTGCCGTCCAGAACGCTGTCACGGTGAAGTAGAAGAGAATTGGGAGGCGGCCGAAGTAAGCTGAGAGCATGACAACTACCACGCCGCCTGCACCGACCATGAACACGTTGCCGGATTGGGAGTGGTTAACGTGGTTCTCCGTCATGTTCCATTCTCTGAACGCGTATCAGTACAGTGTCATCAAAGCCCGAATGTAAGGACGTACTTGGCTTG
This sequence comes from Pseudocercospora vitis, assembly GCA_026120125.1. Lineage (NCBI taxonomy): Eukaryota > Fungi > Ascomycota > Dothideomycetes > Mycosphaerellales > Mycosphaerellaceae > Pseudocercospora > Pseudocercospora vitis. The sequence continues at coordinate 277,213 of JALRML010000035.1, read as the reverse complement.
CGGGATCAGCGTCACGGCTCCTGTTGCACTGCCATAGTCAGGCAGAAAGGAAGTCGCCGCGATGACGAACAGCACAATGTGCTTCCTCAACCAGGTCCAATTCAGCGGATCGTCAAGATCTGACGAGGGCTGTGGAATGAGGACAGTCCGGCCATCAGGAGTGAGCTGATAATCCTTCCATCTAGGCGTGAGCTCTTTGAGCACATCCACATCCAAGACATATCCTTGTTCTTCGCCTCTTGCTTCAAGGTCGATGTCGAGCTCGCTAGCGTCTTCGGTTGTCGAGTCGGCAGCCAGCATTTTGTCATCGCCATCGGCGTTGTAGGAGGCCATTCGAGGTACGGGAGGCACCTCCTCTGCTTGCCCGTCCTCAATGTTCTGGGCAGTAGCACCCTTTTCCACATCATTCGCCATATCAGAGATTGAGGCTCGGTAGGAGAGAGGATAGGGCATGGAGCTCGGACGAGACAAAAAAAGTAATGAGAAGTTAGAGAGCCGCCGACAGGAAATGACCTCGCAGGCTTGCCCCGTTGATGATGCAGCCGCTCGTCAAGAATTCTGATATCGCGGTCATTCCTGTATTACATATAGAGACCCCGATATTGATATGCAGCATGCTGAGAGACTGTTGGTTCCGTGCTCGCCGTTGCAACTTGCTGATAGCCTTGCTTGTGCGTCGACGGTGCTACGTCGAAATGCGGGCGGATAAAGCCAAAGTCTTGCATTGCTTGTCGTCCGACCAACTGCGTCTGGGATTGCACCTGGTATGCCCACAAGAGCTCCAGGGTGGAAGGATTACAAGCATAAAATGCCAAGTCCGGCAGTTGTTCACAGCGACCTCTCCGGAATATCTTCACGCGGGAGAGTGCGAGCATTGTAAGATGGCATACTTCACCACCGCCAGCACCAGGCGCATACCACCCCGCGAGCAGCGAAGACGGCGGTGCAGATTAGCGTGACGAAGGCCAGCGAAGTCGTGTACACATCGAAGCAGGAGTGGGTCCTTGCTCATCTCAGGAGATGTTGTTGCTACCCTTAAAATATCTTCATGTTCCCGGGCATGCCAAGAATAGCATTGGCGGCGACCCGGTCGGGCTTCCCAAATCGGATGCGATGCTTGGGTGTGGTATTGACAACAACGATATGGGAGAATCAGAAGCACCATACTACTGGAGGGAGTGTATGCCACGCACGAAGGTTGCCGAAGGAGTGGAGATGAGGTGGAGCGCTACTACTCTACGAGTTCGCGCTTGGCCACTCCACGCTGCACTACCGCGTGAAGGCATTGATTCAGTGCAAAAGACGGAAGCGGGTGAATGTTCGCCATGATCACATGCAGTTGAGATCTCTGGTGTTCGTGAGTGATCATGACGATTGCTTATTAAGCTTCCCGTCCAAGCATCTGCGCGTGCTGATCAACATCGGAGGTGCAGCCGCGACGCGTCCTTCCCAGCGCGCTAAAACACGTCCTGCCACCACTCAACGCGTCGTCCAAGCACCCGCACGCTTGATCATAGACATTCCTCTCACACACATCTTTGCTCTTCCTCACATTCGCATTCCTCCACAGCATTTCACCCGCCTGCATCATAGCAACGCAAACATATCAGCCAACATGTCTAAACGCAAGGCCTCCGCATTGGATGCTGCACCGGCCTCCCAACAAATGCGCTCCAAGCAGCAGACCATTCCTACCTTCAGCGCCGTTTCCAAGCCCAAAACAACTGCAAACGAAGGCAAGAAGAGGAAGACGTCCCACAAGCGAGAAGCCACACCTCCGACACCCCAGATTGCCAAGCAGGCGAGCAAAGCTGCCAACAAGAGGAAGCGCGATGCCGTGGACGAGGAATCCGACGAGGAGATCGCAGTCTGCTCGAAGAAGCGAACCTTCAAGGCTCCGCAGCAGTCCAAAGACTCTGCTACACCTCGAGCCAAGCGTGTGAACAACGCTGCTCCTCCCACTCCGCAAGAAACGCCCAGCAAGAAGGCGGCTGCACTTTTCGACCGGCTCAATCTAGACACACGCGCCATTCCCATCGAGCTTCCGAAGCAGAAGCTGACCTACGACACGCCCCCCGATACTCCAACGAGAGAGCCAGTCGTAGAACCCACGAAAGGCGCCTCGCGCCTCGCATTCATCAAATCGGGCAAGGGCGTTGCAAAGCAGGAAGTGAAGGGCCCGGCCCCAGCTTCAGACCTTGTAACCCCGAAGGTCCCACACTCTCTCCAGACTCGCGGTACAGCTCTGCTTGATCGCATCCTCGCCAAGCAAAACTTAGCGTCCTCCCTCCCCGCTCCTCCAACGAAAGCGCAATTGGAGCGTCGTGCGGCTCTCCAGCGCATCGAAGACGTTGCGCGCATCTTATCACTAATGACGGGAACGAAAGAGCGCTCCACTTTCAGCATGCAAGTCGTGATCCAGCAGCTTCAACAGAGCCTCCGCAACCCAATCAGTCAGGTTGAGGTCTGGAGAATCGTGAGCCTGATGAGTACCGAAGTGACGCCTGCGTTTGTAAAGGTCGTGCAAAGTGGAGAAGTGCAGGGCGTGGTTGTTACCAAGAGCGGGAACGTAGAGCTGGCTGAGCTCAGAGCAAGGGTACAGAAGGCTTTGGTATAGTGTGGTGTCTAACAAGTTTCGCGGTTGGAGCGGAGGCGTTGCAGCTAGGAGCATTGCGATATTTACTGATGTAGAGAACATTGAATGTTACCACCTTGGTACGGAACTGCCTGGCGCAGGATTCTACCTTTCCCGATTGGGCAAGCGCTCTTGTGGTTGCCTCGACTACTTCCAAGCGGCCACTCTGGAGGCGACTGAAGCCTAGCCGAGTGCACAACTAGACCACACTGATCGATGGAGAAAAACTCCTCCATAGACTCGCCTTGCTATCCTTCCACCTGACCTGCACTTCACCCAGCATGCCTCTTCAACGTCCTGGCTTTGGACTCCCATTGGACCATCTACCCAGCTGGAGTCGGGACGCAGAAGATAATGAGCGTTTCCCCCATGCCATCGCCGACTTCTTCGCAACAAGTGGCGTGACTTTGCGTGAGCAACGCATGCTGGACTTCGTCAATCAAATCACAGACAAGGCCCAGTGGTGGGAGAAGATCGAAAATCCCGCAATTGTCGAGAAATGGAGGGAAGAGGCGTGCGGGAACGAAGACCAGCAGAAAACGAGTTCAAAGCATCTGGATCCGAGTAGTTTCGATTTTGTGAGTGGAAACTCTCCGCGATTGGAGAGAGGGCGAGCGAGGCACTGACGGACCGTCGGTAGTGTTTGGCAGAGCTAAAGGAGAAGGCAGCATATCTTCATACCTATGGTGTGGTCCATGTCTTGGACACGGATGCCACGGTGGTAAAAGCAGATTTAGAACTTTCCGGTGCATTTTGGTCTCGCCTGCAGTCTGCTGTGAAGCCGCTCATCGATTGCCCGGAGCGCAAGAAGGATTATCATCCCTGGACTGGTGATGTTGTGGTTGACGTGGTCCATCCATCCATCTGTCCCTTCGAGTTCGGCAAGTCACGCGTGCTCTCAGACGGTACCGTCCCGCTTGCTTCGTGCTCCGAGTACATCGGAATGGGAGAGATCTGTCCCATTCCAGACGTAATCAAAGAGGGAAAGAGCTTCAACAAAGATGTTTCCTGGGGTAACCCGTCTGAAGACTTACAGGTCTGGGGCTCCTATCAATGGCTGCCATCAGAAATCAGCTTTGACGCGGCAGGAAAGGCACAGATTGCGAGCTACGTCAACAACTTGCACCCGAGGGCAAATAAAGACCTGTACAACGTTCTAGGCGAAGCTGTCGATCGCGCCATCCCCTTATGGAACGAATGCCTTTCCTTTTTCCACAATCGAATCCGCATCGACCCCACCAAAGAAAGTGACGATCGACTCGGCTATAGCAGATACATAGCTCCAACCTACCCTGGGTATCCTTCAGATGCGACCGGTGATCAAGATGACGCCGCCAGCGTCGACAGCTTCGACAGGATTTGCCACTACCACGACTGGCTTCGAGACAACCCTGAGCAACGAACGCTCCTCCAGCCATCCGCAGGGGGTTTCGTCGCGTTCGAACAGCGCCTCCAGGACGAAAATGTACATCGGATCGATCTTCGAAGCAAATTTCCCAACGGCCTGCAAGTCATCTTCAAGCTCGCCAACATCGAACTCAGCGACGAAAAGCCAGCCTACGACGGCAGTAACTGGCACGTGGAAGGCTGTCTGAACGAGCACATCGCCGCCACGGCTCTCTTCTACTACGACTCCGACAACATCACCGACAGCCACCTCCAATTCCGGCTCCACGTCGACGCCGAGGAAATGGTCATGAAGCCCGAGCAGTCGGAGCACGAGGCCGTGTGCGACATGTACGGGGTCGAGTACGAAGGCGCAGCCGTGCAGGAAATCGGCCAAGTCCTGACCCAGCCGGGCCGGGTCCTCGCCTTCCCGAACGTGCTGCAGCACAGGATTTCCCCATTCTCGAGGATCGACCACACGAAGCCGGCACACAGGAACATCCTGGCCATGTTCCTCGTGGATCCGCACGTCAGAATCCTCTCCACCGCGAACGTCCCGCCCCAGAGATTGGATTGGTGGGCCGAGGAGGTGAGGACGATTGCGAGGTTCGCCGCCCTGCCTGTGGAGCTGTTCGATCGAATCGTCGAACACGTGGAAGGCTTCCCGATCTCGTGGGAAGACGCGTGTGAGACGAGGGAAGCGTTGATGGCGGAGAGAGGCAAGGTGACGGATGATTACAACGATATGCTTGGTAGAGTGAGTTCACAGACTCATCTGGAGTACCGTGGGGAGAATTCATGACTGACGCGATGGCAGGACACATTCTACTTCTGCGAGCATTGATCTCGTTACCAGAGACTCGGAAAGACCAGAGACGTAGGCGAGACACCGCTAATGCTCCAGACCGTACGAAACTGAGGTGGTGAAAGCGTGAGTCGAAGATGGGGACGTTTACAGTGGCTATTGAAGTAGCTTGCTCGAAACTCCCACTGAGACTCACTGGTAACCAACCAAGACTACATCTGGACTTTTGAACCTATTTTCATTCGATTGGTATCATGCGTATTTATACTCACGGCTGGTCTCTTAAGACCGTCGCACATGTCTGTATCTAGACAGAAAAAAGAAAATACAAAATCGCCCAGATCAGCACGCTAGATCAAGTCACAGCAGCCCAAACTCCACATCCTAAACTTTTCCCCCGTCTCCTCGTGCCTAGCATGCTGCTACACGCTGCGGAGCAAGAGCACAAGGATACATCAACCCCTTTAACCAACTCACACTTTTCCTGCTCCTCGTCTCGAGAGCATCGCCGGCCGGCGAATGCCGGTTTGAAAGCCATGCTGAGTTGGCTTCAGTGCACTGCACGATTCCGTCGCCCTTCCTCTCACCGTCAACGATAGCTGGGAAAACACAAGCGAGGAATAACAGAGAAGTGTCGACGTGGTTGGCGAAAGCAATCGCCAAGATAGCGAGCAAAGCGAAGCCCAGACCAGCTTGCACCGCGATCCGACCAATGTAGTCTCTGAGCGGGAGGCTGACGGGCATGTTGCTCTTCTGGCCGTTGCCATTTCTGCCATGGTGGTCCCTGTACCGGTTGTGTTCGCTGAGCCGCTCGGTACCACTCGCATAGGTAAAATTGGCAGTGGCAGCGAGATTGCGATCAATCGTCTTGGAGTCCGACACACAGATCGTCCCGTGTGTGGACTTCGCAACGGACGAGTTGGCGGCGGCTTCCGCGAGGCGGTGACGATCTGGGTGCTCATTGCGATTGGCAGGGTACGAAGATGGGCCCTGAGCACGCTGGATCTCGGATTCCTTCTTGCCGAAGGCGCTGGTTGAACGATTGCTCTCGCTCTCTGCAAGCCGCAGGTACGCACCGCCGTTGGCTTGGGTAGGGGATAGAGTCGAGATGGAATCGTTGTGGCCGACGGACCACATACGTCTAGTCTCGTGATTGACGCAGAAGACGTCGCGACTTCCGAAGCCGGCGTGGAGGTCGGTTCGTGGAAGTCTGCGACGAAGCATGAAAAGCTCGCTCGTCGGAGGACTGGCAAGGCCGTTGATGCCCTCGCCAAGTGACCGTTCTGCTCGTGATCGTGATATATCGACCCCGCGTCTCTTTGACGCAGAGTTCTGTGGCCGTCCTTTGGGTAGAGCCGCGGATGAATCTCCGCTTGGGATCTGCGACACGGAGGTGGATGTCTGCTGTCCAAGCTCTGATGGGCTGACGCCTTCTCGATTGACGCCGGCCTCTGTATGCTCCCAAATTACTCCCTCGTGCAGGTCTGACTCGCGCTGGAACAAATACGGTCCATCTGGCACTTCGGAGAGAGCCGAAGCTTCTCGTCGAGGTCGAGTGTGATGTACAGAGAAGCCCGGGTGAATAGGATCCTTCAGGACGCCATTTGCGCACTCGTTGCTGGATCCTGCAAATGCTAAGACCCTCTCCATCGAGACATAGCGCCTTGGCGAACGAGCTGATCGGTTCGACTTGATAAGTCTCGCAAAAGCGTTTACGGCCTTCGTTAGCGAGACCAATCTCAGCGTCGTATCTGGTAACGTCGGCATGCGAAGAGGCTCTTTCAGTACACCATTCTGTCCGGCAAGGCTGAAGACTCCGCCGCATCCTACACCGTGTACGTGCTTTGTGTGTGTTGGTTGAGGCGCCTCACTCTGGCCAGTGCGTAGATGCTCCCACAGCATGCCATTGCCGGTGCCTCCTTCGCCGCCACTCGGAACTCGCTGAAGGGCGGTCGGTAGCTTGCCTGCTTTGCGAGGCGAGATTTCTTCTTCGCCGGTCAATGCTGTCCCACGAGAGACCCGACTGCCATCTGAGGAAAGGCCTGATGACGGGGAATCGTAGACCCGACCGACTCGTTGTACCGAGCGATCTACCGATGCGGCTTGCTGTGGCACGGAAGATACCGAACTGCTGGAGCTCGATTGTTGAGATGGTTGTGATTCCAGAGGAGGTTGCTGGAAACCCCTGTTCTGGGTGAGAAGCTTAACGTGTGTCGAATACTGCCCGATCATGCCCATCTCACTGGCATCGAAAGCATTGAATTGATCTGACAGAACGGGGTTTGTGAAGTATAGATCTTGGGACTCTTCGTTGGTGGTCCATAAATCCTGAGACGGGGAAAGATCTGGCGTATAGACGTCGTAGTGTGAGTATGTTTGGGCTTGTGAATCCAGGTGGACGAAGTCATTCACATTGAGCTCTGGGAAGGCGTCATCAAACATGGTGAAGTCGTCGAAAGACTGGAAAGAGTCCATGCTTATGTCGGTGGTAAAGTCTCCAAGCTCGTCAAGCGGCACAAAACCGCCCTTTGCCACCTGTTTGGTGCTCATGGGAGGCTTGAGCGATCTCGCCGACTTCGGTGAGGCTGATTTGGATGATCGCGACGCTGACTTCATCGATGTGGTGACTGTTTCCATTTGGGTCTGGTTGTGAGGGCACTTTCGCTTCCGCCGGGCGCACTGGCAAGGATTAGCAGCCACTCGCAAGCGAAAGATGGCGACCCTTCCGATCACTTACCATGTCACAGGCCTTGACGATGCGGCGCTTTCGGTACTCGACCTTCTCTGCTTCGGTCATCTTCCGTCGCACTCTCTGCTTCGGCTGTGAGGTGTTGGAAAGGCTGAAGACGTTGGTCATTTGGTCCAGAGACGGTGGACTTGACTGGCTGGAAGTGGCAACAGAAGCGTGTCTGGTGAGCTGAGCAGCATATGCTTGTGGGCTGTAGGCTGGGGTGGACATGTCGAGAGTGTCGGGGCTGCTGAGCACTGATGCGGAGCCAGAGGATGACACCGATGGCCATGCTGCTGCCGGTGCTGCCGAATTCTCCATGGCGGCGGTTGGGGAAGTATGGGCCTGTTCGTCTTGGCGTTCCTCGAGCAAGTACTTGATGATGGCGTCCCGCATACGTTCGGAGTGGGTCTTCAGGTGTGGGAACGCGAGACGCAGAGCATCGAACAGCTCGTCCGAACCCTTTGGAGGGAAAAACAAAAGAGGCGATGTCGGGTCGAAAGGCTCGCCCGCAGGGATGTCGCGGTAGACGAGGTAGGTAGGAGCGGGCTCGATGCTGATGTTGGGAGGGACCGCCATTGGAGTGATGAATTCGGGGGTGAGATGTGTTTGAGGTGTTGACTGAATACTGGCTATTTGGCTTCTACTCAACGGTATCGTGATGCTGTCAGCCGCGAGCTGCAGAAGTGATGGTGGTGAGTCAGCTGCGACGGAGTTCAGCTGGACGGGCGGCTGTTACTCAACGTCGTTGGGGTCGTTGTTCCCACGACAAAGCAGTTGGAGGGCACAATACAGTGTCGACTGAGGTTGACAAACGGAAGCAAGTGGGAACAGCGAGGTCAGGCATTGAAGATGACCTGGAGCGATACCTACCTTACCGTCGCATGGAGGCTTCGCCATACGACTCCGCCGTCTTCTTTTCGACACCGCGATCCAGGACGGTTAGCTGCCGTGGCGGGAGGAGCCTCCCCGCATTAGCGACATGTGGGCAGGGCAGGCGCATTCGACTCATCGTGCCTCCGGTGAGGGGAGGGCTGACAGCACGGTGGGGGTTGGGGGTGTGGGTGTGGGTATGGGTGCGGGTGCGGGTGCGGGTGTCGGTGGTGGGTGACTGATGTGGCCTCCATGTCCATCACGCCCGCCATCGTTGGTGTGCGCGTGCTGTGAAGCCGACGACGTGCGATGGTAAGAAAAAGTCTACCGTAGGCAGTCCGTGCTGACTCATACGCAGACCCTCTGCCGATCCCATGCTTCCAGTCATCAGTCCAGTAGTCCGACGACGCCGACGAGACCCTCCGACGGCTGTACGTAGCTGTACAGTCGTAGCTGGCCTGTCCTCCCCGCTGCATCACCAACAATTAATTATCAGCTGCTAATTCCCGCTGTCGAGGCGGTCACGTACGGTACTGTAGGAGCGCCCTTCTAAGCGCCGCTCCCATGCCGAGCGCGTTGCGGCACTGTAGGCGCCCTGCAGGGAGCCAATGGGAGCTGGACATGAAGGCGTCGTAGCTCTCGAGGCTGCGGCCAACATCAGCTTATGGAGGCTCTGCGCACGCCAGCTTGGTCGCGACGGGGAATATAGTCTCGCCTCGTTCGCGACACCTCCAGTCCTTCAACTTCCGAGTCATATTCATCTCCCAGACTGACCATTCCCCCCATCAGGCTGGATCGATAGCAGCGGCGGTAGTTGAAGACGAGACGAAGCGTTCCACGACAACCGGAAACAAAACAGAAGAGCCATGTCGTCCGCCCAATACTTCCCTCCTCCCCCCGGCGGAGATGGTCCAGCTCAGACATTCGCACCTCCGCCATCCAGCGAACAACATAACTACCCCCCTCCCCCTCCACAACAGCAACAACAGCAACAACAACACTTCGCTCCGCCTCCAAGCTTTGCTCCTCCTCCATCCGTCTCTCCAGTGTCCCCGGAAGGCAATGGCGCATCGAATGACGAGATATCACTTCCATATTATCCCGGACCCCCAAGCAATTCCTACCCACAAGAGAAGCAGAAAGAGCCAGATGCACCTCTCGCGAGCCCGCGATTCAACAGACAATCGATTATGCCGGGCGGCGCCCCTCCACAAGGCCAGTTCGTCGGAGCGCAGGCTACTGTAGACGATGTGAGTCGCCCCGCCGCGTTGCGAGAGCGGTGCATTGTGCCCGACAATACATCCGTTCCCACTCACATGTTGTGCCACAGCATGAGTCGCTGACCATCGAATGATCAGGTCGGAACCTTCAACGGCGGCTCCTACCGCATATCGCACCGCGACACCAACACCATCGTCACAATCCAACTCGCCATGGGCTGTCCACTAACCGTAAAACCCGGCTCCATGATCGCCATGTCGCCCACAATCACCGTCAAAGGCTCCATCAAATTCAGCATGAAGAAATTGCTCGCGAGGGGAGAAATGTCGCACACCACCTTCACAGGACCGGGCGAACTCCTCCTCGCACCCTTCGCCTTGGGCGATGTCACCAACATCCGGCTTTCAGGACAAGACACCTGGAACCTGGGCAAAGATGCGTTCCTGGCCTGCACGCAGGGCGTGACGAAAGACTACGTCAGCCAAAACTTGAGCAAAGCCATCTTCTCGGGCGAAGGACTGTTCGTGTACAAGCTGGGAGGGAACGGAATCTGTTGGATCCAGAGCATGGGAGCCATCATACGGAAAGATGTAAGACAGCCGCCCCCGTTTCAAGCTTTTCCTTTGTCCCCACTCCTGCTGACGACGACCCCGCGCCTCAGCTCCGCGAAGGCGAGAAGTACATCATCGACAACGGCCATCTCGTCGCGTGGAATTGCAACTACGTCCTCGAACGAGTCGCCAGTGGAGGTATCATCAGCAACATGAGCGCCGGCGAAGGCCTCGTCTGCAAATTCAGCGGTCCGGGCACCGTGTTCATGCAAACCCGAAACCCGAACCAATTTGCCATGTATATGGCCGCGCATGGAGGAGCGGCGTAAGCTGCAGTCGCTCAAGGCGCTCTTTCCCAAAAATATGTGATGGGCGGAAAACAATTTGATACCCTCTGGAATGACGTACGACCGTTTCCTGATATCCCTAAGGTATCTATGCTTCAAGCACGACTGAGCGCTCGATGTCGCGGAGGTGGTCTCAATCTGCCTCGTGGAATGCAAACGATACATGGCGACTAACCGACAGGACCGCAGTTCTGTCTCCATCCATAGCCTGCCAAGCGAGACTGACGAACGGCCAGCGGTGGTAGATCAGCCGAAAAGTGTTCATTTGCATTCATTCATTGCCAGAAATCGCATGCTCACGGACCATGTCTGCGCTAATTGTGCAGTAGACCAAAGAGCCTGGGTGGTGGGGTATGTATACATATATGTACTCCTGTTGCCACAATGCTGCATCCCATTCTGTAACGCCAGCACGCCTACGCTTCCCAAAACATTCATTCGTCCATCAAAATTCTGTAGTGCCATCATATGCATCGTTTCCCTTCCCCTTTGCCCCCTTCTTCCCTCCCTCTCTCTCTCTCCCTCTACTCGTCTCGGTAGAATTTCTTGAACACCAGGTGCAAAAGCAGATTGACTGCCAATTTGGCCGCGCCATTGCTTTCCTCGAACACCATCATGGAGTTCTTGTTATCGTACTGTGCTTGGAGAAGGTCGTCCAGGAGCAGATTCGCGCTCGCGCCAGGGAGCATCATACTGCCGGAAGACGCCTCAAGGTGGAAGACGCCGACCTCGTCCGAGCTGATCACCACGTTCAAATTGCCCCAATGCTCAGGGGAATAGCCTTGCCATGACAGCAGGACGCCTTTGTCAGCAAGCTGTCGAGCCGAGTACTTGTACGACCCGAACTTCGGTTGTCGTCCCGCGCGTTCCAGTTCTCGTTCGTGTGACCACTGCTTCGTGAAGGGCATGACGAACTTGTGCTTGCCCGTCTTCTTGTTCGCGAGCGTGTGCAGACACTGCTCGATGTAGTCGTTGTAGCTCTTGAGCTGATCTTCCAGGAACTGGGCTTTGCCGTCGAGTTGAGCAAGCGTCGCTCGAGTAGACTCCACCTCGCGTTGCCGCTCAAGCCTTCTTCGGTGCTTTTGTCGGATGTCGGCTGCCAGGGCGTTGAGGATTTCCTGGTAGTTGTTGTGCCTGCTGACTCGGAACTGCGGTGCCACGTGAGGAGATTCCAGCTTGAGGATGTTTTCAAGCGCTGTAGACTTGAGCTCGGCGTAAGTCATCCCCTGCAGGTCAAGCAGGTCTCGACGGTCCTCGGAATATGCTGAAGGTGCTTCCGAGTACACTGATTGAGCTCGTGTCGACCGCATGGAACCGCGAGGATCAAAGGCAGAAGGCGTTCGGCGATGACCTCCTCGGTGATGTGATGATTCTTTCTCGGCGACTTCTTCTTGTACTAACCCAACCCAGCGGTCGGCATCTTCATGAGTGATTGGTCGCAGGAGAATCTCCATGAGATTGGTTCCTGATTGAACTCGGATAATATATAGGACGAGCCTCTTGGTGGCCGTGAATAGCTGCCGTGCCTCTGCGTTAGGGTCTTCTTCGACAGTGAATCTCGACTTGAGTGTCAGCGTGATCTCATTGCCATTCGTTGCGCTGCTGAGATCGCTTTCATTGCTCTTTGCTGTACCGAGATCAGACAGAAGAGCCTTGATAGGGTCGTCTCTGCTCTGAGCAATGGCTGAGATGCTGTCGGCAATCAGACTATGAAGAGCGAAGATGTCCACGAGCTTGATGTAGAGCGTCGGCTTCGTTGTCGCGTACAGGTCGCTGAACTGATCAGCCTCGTAATGCTCTTCAGGTGAAGGAATCTCGAGCAGATGTTGCAGGCATTCCTGCCATCGATCTAGCGACTCCGTGACCCAGTTGTTCAGAGGTTGCAAGTACAGGTTTTCGGCAGCGAACAGGCGTCCTGCACTACAGATCTGCCCGACTACCAGAATGACTTGTGCCAAGTTCCGCTTATGGACAGGACTCAGACCACGGTCCACCACTCCCCACATCTCTGGTTCTCGCATGGCCGGCAGAATGTATGACTTCCAGAGCCATGTTCCGACGAGCATAGCAAGGTGACCGGGATCCTCACGCGGGAAGTGAGCACACAGAGCACGGTGCTGTTCTGTCGCGATGTAGCGAAGACCGTACGGCATGCGCTGCATCGACTCTTCGAATCCAAGGAAAAAGGCGTCTCCGAGATCGCGGAGGTCTTCTAGATGCTGCACATATCTCGGCCTCACATCTTCCTGCCTGATAACAATCTCACGTGGCAGATCCCGAGGGCGCTGTGAAGGTCGTCCTGTGGAGAGCTCTTCATTGTTCAGGATCGCTCGGTAGATCTGGAGCGGGTCGCTTTCCAAGTCAAGGTGATCTTGACCACAAATGCCGTTCCGTACCATGCTGCCGAGTAGTGTCTTCAGCCACGCCCGTTCCCGTGGGTTGCGAATATAGTTGAGAATCAATCGTTGCTGGAAGGTGCCACTTTGTTGTCGCATGTAGTCCTCGATGCTCGAGCAGTGGGAAATGGTCTGTTGATTGCTGGCTGCCAGGATCCTCATAAAGAAGTACTCCTCCCTGCTCTTCTGAGCATAGCCGAAAAGTGTAAGCATTAGGCGCTCGTAGTTCTTACTTTCCTTCTCTGGTAGGCCCCGGCTTGTCAGCACGTTGAACGTCCGAGCAAGGTATTGTGGCTGCGTTTGAATCAGGAAGAAGAACTCTTCATAACTGGAGAGCTTCTTTCGAGAATTTTTGTTGAGTGCCTTCAAATCGAGTCCAGAGGGATGGGCCAAGTTGGTTCCGGAGCGCAGTAGCTGCGACGCTGAGCCGCCAAAGTGCTTCTGATGTTTGACGACTTCGTCTAGAGTGATCTTGTTCTTGACCAGTAGCGCGATTTTGACGTCCAGGCCTTCCACGTAGCTCTCCACAAGCTCATTTCTGCGCACACTCTCCACGACTTGCCGCCGTAGACGCTCTGATTCATGCTCACCTTCGTAATCCAGATTCGAATCCGTGAGGAGGTGCAGATGTCGCCTTACAACAGGCAACGGCGGGTTTTTGCCGTTGACTAGACTCTGGTAGCTCTCGCCCTGCTGTTTCGCTCGCACGAAAGACTGCAGCTTGATGACCTTCTGCATATTCTCGCGATAATGTTTGCGCTTGTCAGCGAATCGCTTCCTAACAGTGAATCCCCGGACAGCAGACTGCAACTCTTCAATAGCGGCTTCATGTTCCTCGGTCTCCGCAAGAAGTTCACCAATGCGAGCTCGCTCAAGCATGGCTCGTGCAAGAGCTTGAAGCTCGATGATGCTCACCTCCTCCTTCTCCATCTCGACGAGCTGGCTGAAGATCCGCTGTCGCTCAATATAGGCACGCGCCATAGCTTGAACATCTGTGAGTTCCGTCTCTTGCTCTTCGAGCGCAGCCAGCTTCTCGCCAATGCTCTTACGCTGTGACATAGCCCGCGCGCATGACTGGAGAGACTTGATGCTGTCTTCTTGTGCCTGCAGTCCTTCCTGGATGTCTTGGTAACGAGACCTTGCTGCTTGCCCGCGAAGAAGGGCCTGAAAGCCTGTGACATTCTCGTCCTGCGCTTGCAGTTCTTCCATTACGTCCAAACGCATCGATCGGGCTGCTTGCGCACGGAGCAGTGTCTGAAACTTGACAATTCCAGCTTCGCGGCCCTGGAGGGCACCTTTGGTCCTGGCTTGGCGGAGCCTTTCGAGCAGACCTCTTGCGACGGACTGTGCCTGGATGATGGAATGCTCTGCGGACTTCCGTTCACCATGCTCGGCCGCCTGTTGGCGTCTCTGGATCATCGCTCGAGCGGCAGCCTGTAGAGCCACCAACACGATTGATTGCTCCTTCGCCGCAGCATGTTGAGTTGCCTGTAGCTTCCGCATCTGGGCTCCACGAGCAAGGCCTTGCAGTTGCGCGATCGTATCCTCAGCATCCCAGAGCTGACTCATAAGCCCGCCGACTCTCATGCGTTCAAGCGCACCACGCGCTGCTGCTTGGAACTCACGGACTGTGGCCTCTGTGGTCTCATCCCGGGTTTCGTGCCAAAGGTCTCCCGCTCTCCACCTGCCCAAAGCGCCTCGTATTGCTGCTTGGAAGTCCTTCAGGCCGTGTCTCGTCGCACGGAGCTCGGTTCTGATCATCTTTGTCTGCGCCCGCTCTTTCCTGCCTCGCCACAGACTTTGCACCTTGACCACAGCGTCCTTGTTTTCGCTCCAGGCTTCACGTTTCCGAGTCATACGTTTCCGCACGAGAAAGCCTCTGCAAGTGGCTTGTAGAGCTTTTGCATGAAGGTGCATGCCGTATCTGAAATCAAATACTTCACGCGCAAATCCACCGCGAGCAACGGCCTGAAGGTTGGCGACCTGCTCTTCAGCATCCCACAGATCCTGCATAACACTCCCGAGCCGTATTCGCACAAGGGCGCCGCGGATTTGAGTCTGCAGATCCACCAGGATGTCTTCCTGTTCGGCAAGCCGCTCTTCAGGTGTTGGCTCTGGCGGTGGAGGCTCTTCTTCAACTTGCATGGCCTCGCGCATGCCACCAAAGTTCGGCATTGCAACACCACTTCGATCGATGCCTTTTTGTGTCTCTTCCAGTTCGTGCTCCTCGAACTGCAGTTGACCCACCAAGTTGCCAATTCGAAATTCCGTAATGCCTTTTCGAAACAGAAGCCAGGACACGGCGTGGATGCAGTAGATGACCTTGGGAATGTTCTTCTTTTCGTATAAATCAATGAGCTCGAATCTGAAGAGTTCCGGTAGCTCAATCTCAGCAAGCAGGCGGAAGAAGAGAGCCGTGTTGTCTGTGTGTCGGTACGACAGTGGCGAGCCTCTCCATATTCGTTTGTTCCCCAGTGCCTTCTGCTGCTCGGGAGGCAATTTCGGTGCCAGGCGCACGACCACTTCAGCAAGAGTCACACCATCTCGCAGATGCTCTTCAAGTTGAACGATTGGCGGCAGCTTCTCAGGCTCTAGAACATCTTCGATCCACGCTCGAGCTTCTCCAATGTGACAGAGGTATTCGTATGCTTGCAGATGTTTGCGCTGTGTGTCCATCCACTTCGTACTGGCATATTGCGAGGCGAAGCTCGATTGCTTCTGGGGGCTGGGCCGGACAGATCCTGACCGCTGGAGCTTTCTCCTCCCCATCAATCCTGCCACTTGCTCATCTGGGGAGTGTACTGTGAGCTCTTCGGTGGACTCGTGCGACGCGGCCATTCTACTAAGGTGGCGGAGTTGCGGTGTCGAAGATTTTTGAAGAGCATTGATTTCTGCACCGTCCAGCTGAGGGGGAGAGACGACATCTACCGAATTGAATCGCACATGGCCTCTTGATCGCGGTTTTGTGCTTGCGCGCATGGAGTCTGATCTTGACAATGACGCGATGCTGTTCTTGTTGGCAAATGTGGGTGAGTGTAATGGCTTGAGATCAGGCGAGGCAGGTCGCAATGCTGTGTCTTCGCTGTAGCCTTGTGGATGGGAAGGCGACTTGGTGGGAGATGGGGGCGGCGCTGGATGTCGTTGGCCATCCCGACTCCGCGGCCGTTCCCGGATGTTCTCTTTGGACTCTGATCGCATGTGCGAGATGCCGGTTGACGCAGGCGGTTCGCGCAGAGATCTCGGAGGACTTGCATTCTCTGCGACGGGCTTCAGCACACTCCGACTCTCGCTCTTCCCAATGCCCTTCCGCCAGTCGTCATCGCGTATCTTCTTGGGCGTCACATCCATCTTGGACGGACTCCTCGACAGCTGCTTAGATTCCTGCTCGGCCTGCTCGCGCTGCTCCCACTTGGCGAAGGCTGCGTTTTTCTTGACGGGCGATTCGGATCGATCTCGCTTGGCGCCGGCGGGTGTGCGCGTTATGAAGGGGTCGTTGCTCGCGGTCGAGTCATAGCCACTGAGGCCACCCACGCTGTAGCCAGAGCTGGCATTACTGCTGAGTGTGCCTTGCCGACTCGGAAGCGTAGAGGGGTCGGAGTCGCTGTTGTTCGAGCGCGTAGAGACGGTATGCCGGAGCGGCGACGATTTGGTGGGGCTGTGATCCCGGAAGCGATTGTGAGGAGGGCTCGTCGGGGAGTGGAGAGTCGGATAGGAAGGCATGATGGTGGTGCCTGGCCGGTATCAGGCCCGTTGGAAGGTGGGAGGAGATGTATACAGCAGGTGGGAGGAGAAGTCGAAGCAGAGTCCCGCGCACGTCTAGTCCCGTTGCTATGCACTTTCCGGCGTGATCATAGCGGCGACAGCGTCATAAATTCATTCTCGCCCGAACACACGGGAAAGCATCAAAATCGGCATCAACGAAGGATTTATGATCGGGGGGAGATGTGGTAGAGAAGGCTGGGGGTGGTGCGGCCTGGTCGCACATGCTGCCATGTCGCAGCTCAATTCTCCATGTTGACTACATGTACTCTGCCTTTGTTTACTTCTCGGCTGAGCTGCCGAATCCTGGTTTTTGCATCGGGTAGATCCGCGATAATGCACTAGCGCATCAGACCCTCGATTTTCTCTACACACACCGAGTCGCTGTCGCCTTCTCTCCCTCTCTTTCTCTTCTCTCTTGGGGTAAGTTGGCTTTCTTGATCGCACGTCAGCTTGATATTCAGCACTCTAACAGCAATCTCAGGAACACGGCTCGTCTCAAATCACACATTCGACATGGCGACGGCGAACGGAGGCGTCAACATCGACGGCGTGCACCTCAAGAAGCACTTTAGCAAGGGCATCGAGCTCAATGGCCACACCGAGCAACAGCACGAGGACCCTTCCAAGGCGCTGGAGGTGCTGAAGCAGTATAAGAGCAAAGATGGAATCTCGGTGCACCAGCTCATGGACGAGACGAAGCAAGGTGGACTCACATACAACGACTTTCTCATTCTGCCCGGATACATTGGGTTTCCTGCCAGTCAGGTCGACCTCACGTCAAAGCTGACGCGGAACATCACGTTGAAGACACCTTTCACATCCTCGCCCATGGATACAGTCACCGAAGACAATATGGCTATCCACATGGCGCTGCTAGGCGGTGTCGGCGTCATTCACCACAATTGTAGCATTGAGGACCAAGCCGCCATGGTCAGGAAGGTCAAGCGCTACGAGAACGGCTTTATCACGGACCCCATCGTCATTTCTCCCACGACGACCGTGGGTGAGGCTGTTGCGCTCAAGGAGAAGTGGGGATTCGGTGGCTTCCCTGTGACAGGTGAGCACATACCTACTCATCTTCTCTGCTTTCGTGATGCTAAACACCAAATTAACTTTCGTTCAACCGTATGCTCTTGCGCCAACGTGCCTTGAGTTCTGTGGAGAAACTAACTTCTGATCCTGCTCTCACCACTATCTGCTACCATACCCAAAGCGCATGATGTACAGCATTTCTGACGTGACGTGCCGCAGAGAATGGAAAGCTCCGCAGCAAGCTCCTTGGTATCGTCACTCCTCGAGACACCCAATTTCACTCCAACTACGATTCGCCCGTGACCGAAATCATGTCCACGGATCTGGTCACCGCTCCCGAAGGCGTCAGCCTATCCGAGGCCAACAACATCCTGAGCAAGAGCAAGAAGGGAAAGCTTCCGATCGTTGATGGCTCAAACAATCTCATCTCGCTCCTCAGCCGAAGCGACTTGATGAAGAACCTCAATTACCCACTAGCTACAAAAGTTCCGGGAACCAAGCAGCTGCTCTCTGCCGCAGCAGTCGGTACTCGTCCGGTCGACAAAGAGCGAATCGCTGCACTAGTTGAGGCTGGTCTCGATGTGGTCATTCTTGATTCAAGCCAAGGCAATTCCATGTACCAGATCGATATGGTCCACTGGATCAAGCAGAACTACCAACAACTCCAGGTCATCGGCGGAAACGTCGTCACACGCGATCAAGCCGCTTCACTCATCGCCGCTGGTGTTGATGGCCTGAGGATTGGTATGGGAGCGGGAAGCGCATGCATTACACAAGAAGTCATGGCGGTGGGGCGACCACAGGCTACGGCTGTTTTCCGCGTCACTGAGTTCGCTGCCAAGTTCGGCGTACCTTGCATCGCAGATGGAGGCATCCAGAACGTCGGGCACATCGTTAAGGCCATCGCACTTGGAGCCAGCACCATCATGATGGGTGGTCTTCTCGCCGCTACTACAGAGTCACCGGGCGCCTATGTTGTTGGACCTGACGGCCAGCTCCGCAAGACCTATCGTGGCATGGGCTCCATCGACGCGATGGAAGACAAAAAGGCCGGAGGCGTTGGTGACAAGGCGAACAACACGGCCAAGAATGCCGGGACTGCACGGTACTTCTCCGAAGGTGACAAGGTCCTCGTAGCACAAGGTGTCTCTGGTGCTGTCCTCGATCGCGGCTCAGTGACCAAGTTCGTGCCGTACCTCATGGCAGGCGTGCAGCACTCTCTTCAAGATGCTGGTGTTCAAAGTGTGCAGAAGCTGCAAGAAAGCGTGAGGGCCGGAGACGTGAGATTTGAATTCAGAACAGCCTCAGCTCAAGCAGAAGGCAACGTCCATGGCATGGTTGGTGTGGAGAAGAAGCTGTACAGCTAGATTCGCTTCGCGAGCGATGTGAGCCCAAGAAGGTGGACTCATCGCTGGTGCGCTTTTTTTTTGGTTTTGGATACTCACCGGCCGGAGTCAGGCGCTTTCAACTGAGGATCAACGATATCGATGTACATTACTCATGACAAAAGCGCTGGACTAATGAAACACACTTTACAGTTCGATGAATGCTGGACTTGGTGGCAGCTCGCCGACGCACGAGTCTGATGCCGAGTGATGCACAGACCTGTGACGGATGAGTGCACGCCAGGTAGCTAGACCGTTCGCTACCAGCAGAGCAATCGATGGGAACGGAAAGACAAATACGGACGTCTTTATTATCGAATTCGATCAAATAACGATGCGCCACGCATGCAGCATGCAAAGTCCATACATGCAGCACTCCTACTCGTGGTTGGCTGAATGTCTCAATGTGGCAGAGAGCT
This sequence comes from Pseudocercospora vitis, assembly GCA_026120125.1. Taxonomy (NCBI): domain Eukaryota; kingdom Fungi; phylum Ascomycota; class Dothideomycetes; order Mycosphaerellales; family Mycosphaerellaceae; genus Pseudocercospora; species Pseudocercospora vitis. Next base: position 257,673 of record JALRML010000035.1, on the reverse strand, counting down.
CTCAGAGCTGATGGTGATGGAATAGGTCTAGCCTTGTGAAAGGCATGGCGAGCTGCAAACCACAAGCTTGACCTGCTCATATATCACAAACATCATATGTGTGCACCCCGCGCGTGGCTTTACATCACGGTTTCAGCTCTGTTACTTGCAGCATGGCTTGCTTGAGATGCCGATACCGTTGGCTGTCTTGAGCGCAACGCACGAACAGGCTTCTGCTGACTGCATGCTCACGCCACGGTTCTGATATGAGACGACCTGAAAGCTGCTACCACCAGCTGTCAGATTGGCGGCGATGCGGCAACGATGCTACGGATGCAGCGACGAGGCTGAAGAGCTAGGGAAACCCGGCATCGAAAGCAATGGCTGACAGAGCGTGAAAGGCGTCGAAGAGGAAAAGCAGTGCTCTGAATCGTCTAGCACATATATGAGCTGAGCGTGCCATGACCAGAACACTTGTTGCTCGCGAGAACGTCTGTTGCAGTAAAGCCCTTACCATTGCGTTTCCACCACACTGTCTATCTTCACAAAGCACGGTCGAAGATGTCGACCGATCCTAAGGACATCGGAAAGTGGGGGAAAACATTTGCGACTCGGAGAGTCGCCGTTCACGCCTCATTATTACCAGATCGGAGAATTTTGTGCTGGGGACGACGTGAGAACCCCAATGATCTCAAGTCCACTGACCTCGACGAGCAAAAAACGAGGCCTTTCTTCATTGATTTGCCACTTTCCCCCAAGGACAACTTCCTGGTTGACGAGAGCAAGCTCAAGAACAACTCTTCTGAGCTTGCCGACCAAGACATCCAAAACCCTCCAGCCTTTTTGGACAAAGCTAACCTCTTCTGCGCGGGTCATTGCCTTCAGCCGGACGGCAAACTCCTTGTGGCTGGCGGACATAAAGTCGATGGAGAGGGCATTAGGCAAGCCTGTACCTACGACTATAGCACGAACACCTGGACTTCCCTGCCGCCAGTGAACGATGGACGATGGTGAGATCGCGATAAATGCGAGATGTTCCACCCCGAGGAGGCCTTTCGCTGACAGTTGAAATTCACTGCGCAGGTATCCTTCGGTGCTGACTTTGCCCGATGGCAGCCCTTTCGTTATCTCCGGTAGTCACGTTCCGATGGCTTTATCTGACTGGGACACTGGCCGCTATATCAGCAACATTCCCGAAATTCTGCACGCAGACTCGACTGTGAAAACCGATCCTAAAGTTAGATGGGTTCAGTTGCCTAGTCCCCCAAACAGAGTCATCCCTCTGTACCCAAAATTGCATCTGGACCCGAAAGGCAAAGTCTTCGTGGCTGGCCCACAGGCAGAGTCCGTATTGCTAAACTTGAACGTCAAAGTGAATGACAAGAGCGTTGTGTCCTGGGAGGTCCCAGGGTTCAAGCGCTCGGGAGGAGCTTGCGAATATGGCTCTTCAGCGACGTACGAGGCTGGCAAAGTCTTATGGACAGGTGGTGGAAACCCTCCGATCAAGACGACAGAGGTCATGGATCTAACAAAAGATAAGCTGGAATGGAAGACCACGGACCCTATGCAATTCGCTCGTCGTCAACACAATGCTACCGTCCTCCCCGATGGTAGTGTGCTTGTTACCGGCGGTTCCCAGGGCTCTGGAGGCGATTCGCAGCCCCCCGGCTTCAATGATCTGTCACCGGGCATGCCCGTCCGTAAAGCTGAGCTCTGGACTGAAGACCCGAATAGTGCAGGAAAAGGGAAATGGAGAACCATGGCTGAAGAATCCAACGATCGATGCTACCATTCCATTGCACTACTCTTACCAAACGGCCAGGTCTTGTCAGCGGCGGGCGGAGAGTATGGCGATGCAATCGGGTCGAAGGCAGCAAGAACACTCACGAATGCACAACTCTTTACACCACCATACTTGTTTCAGGGTGTTGCTCGACCTACTATTCAAGAACCACTCCCAACGATGGTCGAATACGGCAAGAGCTTCACCATCACCGTTGGTGCCAAAGACAGCATCAAGACAGCAAGCTTGGTGAGGCTCGGATCTGTCACGCACACTACCAATATGAACCAGCTTCGCGTCAAGCTCGATCCTGTCAAACAGAGCGGATCGACGATCAATCTGGTTGGTCCCGCCAGTGCCAACATCGCGCCACCAGGTCATTATATGCTCTTCGTTATGAACGAGAAAGGCGTGCCGTGTGTGGCACCGATTGTCCAGATCAACACACCTCCACCAAAGTCTGGAGGTACCAACCTAATGCAACGCGTACGCATGGCAGAGCAGCCAACCATCAGCCTGCTGGACCTGGACCAGAAGATCGTCGAGCGACACGACCAACAATCGGTCGCAGTCATCGGCTTGACGCCAATCTGTCCTTACGGCCTTGGCCCGTGCTGGGGCGGAGCTTTTGAAGGGCTCCAGCACATCAGCGACATCCACACTGTGAGACCCGCGCCGAGCCAAGCCGATTCTGTAGCGTACGTTTACTTGAAGCACGACGACCTCCTGCCCGACATCGATGCCTGGCGTAGCGAGTTCAAAAGCGTTGCGCGCAACTCCTACGACATGCGTGGCATCGAGGTCACGCTTTCGGGAGCGGTGGCCAGGAAGGTTCTTGATGGAGGAAAAGGCGGCTTGGTTCTCCTCGCCAGCAACACGAGGCCGGAAGTCGTGCTTTCACCTTATCAAGAGAGCAGTAACGTTCGGTACGACTTTCAGAATGGTACGAGTAAGCCTATCACGAAGGAAGAAGCAGGCGCCTATCAGCAGCTCTTCACGCAGCTCGGTTCAGATGATCAGGTCCAAATGCAGGTCACGGGCCCGTTGCAGAAGCATGGTGAGGATAGCTTCTCTCTTGAGGTGCGAGAGTTCAAGGCGTAGGTAGGATTGTTGTGAAGTGGGACGGGAGGTTTGATGAGTTGGATTTGTGGCTCACCACGATCGTTGAGCTTGATTTATGTTAAACATTGCAAGGCCGAAGCTCCGAACTACTGTTTTCCAGGCCGTGTATATCGACAGATTGGCGTAGCGTGGGGGAGTTTCGAAATGAAGGCCAGATGAGGCTATTATTGTTGTTGTATCTAGAAGGGCGGGCAGATGCTTGGCAGAAGCTGCTATGGAATTCAATGGTGATGACTGAGCAGCTCCACCTCCCGCCTCCTCTCACGCCTCCGCACTGCACCGCTTTACGCAACGACACCCCGATCGAAAGAGCAGTGCCAACCCGTCTTTCCCGCGTCTGCTGTGCTGCATGTATGTCACTTCAGTCGTCGGCAATGCTTCAATGGCAGCAGTCGCTCGCGTTGATGGGGCATGATAGTCATGCACGATTTCCAAACAGCAGCGTCACATTGAGCGTCACCCTCAGCGTCATTGGGACTTTGCATTGGGCGGGGTCTGACTCGTATAGGTATAAGAAGGAACATCATGTCCATGGTTTATTTTCTTCTCCTTTCCTTACTCCATCCATTCCATAGCTATTGTTGTACTGGCGCGGGACCAAAATGACCACAGCAGGGAAAGGCATCACGCCAGCCAACAAGATCGATGACTCTCGCTGGACACACGACCGGGTCAGAGTCGGCAGAAATGCTCTCGACTCTCCTTCTACGGAAGATGGCATCTACATCGCCCATATCTCGTGTCCACCACCGGACCCCGGCGATACGAAGGGTACCGTTCTCCTGATACACGGGTTTCCACAAACATCGTATCAATTCCGCCGAGTCATCACGCCAATCGCGGATGCTGGCTACCATGTTATCGCACCAGACTACAGAGGCGCGGGAGGAAGCAGCAAGCCATGGAATGGCTACACCAAAGGAGTCATGGCGCAAGATTTGCACACCATGTTACGGCAAATAGGCGTCAAGCAGAAGGTGCATTTGGTCGGACATGACATTGGTAAGTCGCCGAGAGCCTATGAACGAGAAGGTTTCAACTCATAGGAACACAGGTGGGATGATCGCTCATGCCTTCGCGACGAAGTACCCGAACGACACAGCCAGCATAGTCTGGGGCGAATGCCCTCTGCCCGGATCGCCATTCTATGACCACTTCAAACACTCTCTGGGAGCGTTCCACTTCACCTTTCACAGCGTGCCCGACCTTCCCGAACTGCTCATTGAAGGCAAGGAGCGCATCTACTTGAAGCACTTCTACGATCGCCACGCACGAAACCCAAGCGCCATCTCGACACACGATCTCGATGTCTACGCCACCGAGTATGCTCAGCCTGGCGCTCTTCGAGCAGGTTTCAACGTGTACAGGACGTTCGAGCAGGACGCAGAAGAGAACAACGCGTGGTTGAAGAAGTATGGCAAGAGTCAGGTGCGGTGTCTGACCTTGTTCGGGGGTAGCAGCTTCGCGGATGAGAAGGGCGCGATGACTATGTGTCAGCAATTCTACGAGAATGCCGCGTACGAGGCAATACCAGGTGCTGGACATTGGCTCGCGGAAGAGAAGCCGGCAGAGTTCGTGATGAGCTTGATCAAATGGTTTGTGCAAAGTTGAGAGCATGGTCGAGCTGAACATGGACCTATGTAGTCCACCTGCCCACCCGTGACAGCATCGGTCTACCTGGCGCTATGATTCCGAGTTGGTGCATTGGTCTAGAGTTGCGAGAAGAGAAACGGGTGTGAGCTGCGCTCCGTGCTGAGCAAACATCCAGGACGAACCTCCTACGCATGATAGAAAGTAACGGTCTTGCCTGCCATCTTGAAAGGGGCCCAGAAGCCGATTACCAACAAGTGAAGAAGCAGCAGTCCATCACTTAGTAGCATGCCAATATCCTGCCTATCAAGCAAAGTAAGAATGAACCCAGCAACGTGCATTGGCGTCCCCGAAGCTTTGGCAGTACAGAGCTTGAAATCAGACACCGGCTGCGTTGCTCGGACTGTGTAAAGGATTTGCCTCTGCACCTATCGACCCGTACAAGAGCTCAGTTTCCTGCCCATACATTGCAAAAGACGAATGTAAGCATGCGCAGCCTGAGGACAGACGTGGTGAGTAAGAGGATTGGAATTGCCTCATTCAGCAAAACCCTTGGACAGCAGACGGACGGACAGGATTACTTCCTCCAATTCGCTGTATACTAAGTCAACGATGGTATTGTCATAACCCTAAGCGTCCCCACATTAGGGATGTAGTGTCTGAGACATAGTGAAGGTCATCCATAACGAAGGTAGGAGATACTAAGATCCAGGCTATATGTAGGCCCCGATCGATGCCTAACACCCAAGGAAGGAACGTGAACGGACCGAAACGATCTCGAGGACGCTCAACTTTCTGCAAGGTAAACATAGCAAGGCCAAGATGGTAGGAATCCGTGTGACTCTGCCGATGGCGATGATGGTCCGGATGTCGCAGTGAGCAAGGTCGTGCGCAATATTTGCAGCGAGCCGCAAATTGGCCATCTCACCAGGTCCAGAAGGCAAATGTTCAACAAGAGCGAGACCTCGTCACGCTGAAACTTGCGGGAGAAGTCGACTTCCGCAATATCTGATGGTACTGCGCCAGGTCTCTCGTGGCTTCCACACATCGACTTCCCGTCGACACAATCCAGTGCAAAGCTACGATGCGAAAGCAATGGTAACCAGTACGGAGTGCTGAGGGAAAACTGCAACGAGGGCAGGACTGGAAAGCTCTACGGGATGACCGTGTTGTAGCAATGCCGTAGGAGCAAGGTTGAGACTGGAAGCTATGGTGATAATAACGTTCCAGACCAGGATGCCGAGGTGGAATATACGAATCGGACAGTGCACCTGACGATGATCTTTGAACACATCAGGCCGGGGGAAGGTCCGGAGAGTGAAGTTGGTAGGAGCGAAACTATGACATAGGACAACCAAGACAGCCACGCTGTTTCGATAGGTATCTTAGATGTACTTTAGGGGCATGGTCAGAAGCTCTCCTTTGACTAATGATGAACAATCACCTTTCTGCGCTTTGACATCGTCCAGAACCTTCGGGGAGGATGTCAGTGGTAGTAAATGGTATTGAATGTTGAAGAAAACTTACGTATAGGTCACAATCTTTGTCTTCACCTTTCGATAGATGTGCCCTCCCATCCCGTCGCCAATCTTGTGTGCTCCGACCTTGACCAGAATCCTGCGTACCCGAGTGTCCTTTCCCTGGCGCTTCTCCTTGGCATTGGTGGATAGAGAGGGCGGAGGCGGCTTCACGTGCGCGGGTTCTCGAGAGACCACGGAGGAGGCAACCTTGACAGACTCAGCAGCGTGCTTTTCGACGGGAACGACCACCACAGGAGCTTCCGGTTTTGCGACCACCACAGGAGCTGCTGGTTTTGTAACGACCTCCTTGACTATAGCCGGTGGCTCAGAAATTACGTGGGCAGGTTCGGGGAGGGCCACGACTTTGACAGGCTCGCTCGCTGGCGCTTGGACGGGGACTACCGTCACTGGAGCTGCTGGTTGTGTAGCGACCTCCTTGACCACGGGCGGTGGGTCGGTGACAGGTACGACGTTGACAGGCTCAGCTGCGGGCGTCTCGACGGGAACGGCTGCCACAGGAGCTGGAGCGACAACCTTAGCTACTTCTGGGGGCTCGGGAGCGGCAGCGGGGGGCGGGGTGACGGGCACGACGCTGACAGGCTCAGCTGCGGGCGTTTCAACGTGGCCGGTTCCTACCGGTGCTGCTGGAGTCTTCGTGATGTCCTCGACGGGCACCACAGGCTCAGGAGCGTCGGCAGGCTGGGGAGCGTCGACAGGCTGGGGAGCTTCGGCAGGCTCGGCGTCGTCAGCTCCGTCGGATTGCCAGGCCTCACCCGGCGTCGAAGTGCAGCGTTTCGACGACTCATGAGAGTGCTAAGCACACGCATCGCCACGACGGGGGTCCTGGAGTTCGGTCTTGTGGAGAGCGACCAGAGCTTCGGAAAAGTCGACAGCCATGACGGGGTTCTTGAGGAGGACTTCGCGCATCGAATCGGATATCTGGTGCTCGCAAAGGGTGCGGTAGGCTGCGGTCTGTAGGAGGAATGCCCGCATTGGGTTGGCGGAATCGGTGTAGGTGTAGATGTACTCGCAGCGGAATGCGGGCGCGGTCATCTTCTCGGTGTGATAGTAGTTGCGGACTAGATCCATGACATGATTGGCCAGTGTTTCGTCGTTTTTGGCCAGAAGGTATAGGGCCAGATAGTGCTGGAAGGAGTGGAAATCGGTGGGACCGCGGAGGCTGGCGAGGCCGTCACTCCGATAAGTTCGGAGAAGCTCTACAGCCGCAGAGTCATTGTCGACGTTCTTCTTGAGGTCTGTATCGGAGTTGCTGCGGGAGACGCTCCGAGAGACAGAGGCTAGCTGGTTGTCGGGCTCGGCCGCGAGAGTGCGTAGAGAGTGTGCTGACGAGGAGCGAGAGACCGTCTTTTGCTGACGAGCAGGGACGCTGAGGCTAGACATTCTGAATGGCTTTATGGTGGTCTGAAGTCGAACGTTTGGTCTTGGTTCGGTCTGGAGCGTGTGCTTGGATGTGGTCGGGCGGCGTCGCAATTGGCTCGGGTGTGGTCTACAAGCCGGTGCAGTGTCAGAGTCTCAAGAGATGTGATGTTGGGATGCTATGGAACGCTGTTGAACTGCTTGGGGTCTGGAATGATGTTAATTACGCTGTATTGCAGAGACGAGGAGAAAGAGAGCGCGAGAGTGCAGTAGGTGCGCGAGATCTGTTGACATGGCTCCGTGCGTCAGGAGACAGCGATAATGGCGGCAGTAGCAATCTTCCAAGTGAGGTCGCTCTGAGGTATCGTGGCAGCCTGACCCTGCCACTTTCCTGATTGTCTTGCAATCCTGCTAGCAATAAGTAACGTATACACAAATCGGCACGGACATGCGCAACCATCCAGAACTTTCGTAATTGGCTATTGTGCATAAATCATGTTAGTCTTGGGCGCCCGACCAGGCTCGTGGCCGGCCACTTCTCAGATAGACATTGCATCTTCGGGTCAGGCCATGGATCGTACAGTTTTGAAGACGAGGGCGAGCTCAGTAACCCCTGCCCTAAGGCATGGCATAGTTGAGTACCTGCTTTCACGTTCTTGTCTGTATAGTGAGTGTGCAGCGTAGCATTTTATTATACTTCTCATAGCCACAGCTACTGATCGAAATTTCTCAATTCCGGCATGAAACCAAGTCCACCCCCTTTTCGATCGTCTGGAACATTACCCTGCTGTTCCAAGACCGCGCCAGCGCTGCGGTTTACCACATGCTTCCGCAACATGGACAAGATCTCGCTGTTCTTCCACCTTTGCGGTACAGGCCGGTACGCTGGTTTGAAAGTGCCGACCGTTTGTGCCCATTCGCCCGTGGAGGGTTTGACAGGACCTCCATCCACCGCCTTGCCTTGCACATCAGGCGTTGCCATATCAGGCCCAGCACCTTCTGCGTATGCCATTGAAGTCGGCGATGGCTCTTGGGTCGCCCAGTAGTAGATGTCCCAGTCGTTCTCGTCAAGGAAAATATCGTACTGCTGAAGCTGCTTGGGGGTCATGGAGGCAAGGTGCGCGTCGGCGAAAGTGGAGAGCAGCAAGTCGGACTCTAATGTCCCTCTTTTCCGGCTTTGGTCTGTTGCGAGCACATCAGCGTCAGCAAGGTGACCTTCCTCTCCAAGCGCGCTTACATAGGAGACGGGCGCGCATTGTGTTAGCGTCTTCACCCGTACGGCGAAGAGGCTCAACCTTGAATTCGACGCCTTCGATTTCACCTACTTCAAGTTCCACATTCGGGCCCGACTTAGGTGCTGGCTCCTGTGTTCCGCCAGTCATCTTCTCCGTGTTCTTCGGTACAGAGTCCTTCGGGGTGTATTTTGGGTCAACGCTGGTAATAAGCTCTGGAGGTGGACCATCTTCGCCAATGCTAGGCATTTCATTCGCGATCGTAGAGGTGGTGTTCGTCATGTGTGGATTGAGCGGCTTCTCCTTCATATATCTGCGATACTCGTCGGCGGTGTCATTGCCTCGCTCATTGAGTGGCACTGCGAATCGCGATGGAGTGGTGGAGAATGGGCGTGTCTGGCTGCGAGCGGCCAATCTGCTAGCGCGCAGTAGCATTCGGGTGGACGACATGGTTGTGCTGAGCGGATGTCGCAGTCCAGTACAATGAGAAGGGAGAGTAGTCCTCGGAGCGTGTGAGAACGAGCTTGGCGAATGTGGTTCAATGCGTTCAGGCAGGGAAAAGAGGCTTGATGTCAACGAAGAGCTCCAGAGATCGGGCCTTGCCAGATAGCCGAAGATATGCCGTGTCGGCGGAACTCTATTCTTATTTCCGCGAGCAATATCACTGCTTAAGGTAGGATGCATTTCTTATATGTGATGATAGAGATCATGACACTTCTCACGGAATCCTCACCACTAATTTCGCCGCAGACACGCCCTTACTCATACGATCAACCGCCTCCTGAATCTTCTCCAGCCCCTCGCCAACAATGGTCGGCTCAGGCTTACACTTCAACAATCCACTTCCCAATGCCTGCGTAACCCACGTCCCATAAGTCTTCTCACTAACATCATTCTCTTCCCACGCCTCTCCCCAACCAAACTGCACACGCAGTCTGGACTTAGGCAGTAGATCGGCGGTAAACCGACAATACGCCAATCTCACACCTTGGGGCAAGTCCTTAGTATCGGGAATCCAGGGCAGGTTGGGAGGCACGACGGTCCCGACGACTCGACTCTTCTCATTTTTGCCCAGCTTTTCTGCGATCTTCGCACACATCGTCAGAGTCGGCACATCGATGATGGCACAGAAGACGCCCGCAAACTCCTTTCCCGACTCCTTCAACGTTCCCACAATTTCTTCCACCACACTTTCCCCCCTGTGATAATCAAATACTCCCCCATCCACGCCGACCTCATCCTTCAGATATCCATGGTTCTTCTCACTCGCCGTGGCAGCAACGCTGTATCCCGCCGCCCGGAGCATCTGAACCGCACACGATCCCACCACACTCGCTCCTCCCCAGATCAACACCAACTGGCCATTCCCCTTCGGCTCCAACACCGGCGTGTCCAGACCCATCTCCCGCGGATGGAACAACGCAACCGCCGCAGTCCCCAAGCACGTCGGGATCACCACGCCCTTCTCGAACGGGATCTCATCCGGGAGCTTGGCCACGGTGGGCACATCTGCAGCGGCATACTCCTGGAAGGCACCACTCTCGACCGCGGCGATGACCCTATCACCTTCCGCAAATTTGCCTTCTTTGGCTACTTCGGAGCCGAGACGAATGATGATGCCCGCAACGTCGCAGCCGATGATGCCAGGAAAGGTCTCTTGGATGACGCCAGAACTCTGGATAATAGGGTCACAAGGGTTAATTCCGACTGCGTGAACGCGGATGAGGATCTGGTCTGGGGCGAGGGAGGGGATGGGGGCTAGTGAAACGACAAAGGGATGGGCTTTGCGTTCGACGAGGTAGGCCGCGCGGTTGTCGATGGCAGGGACAGACATGTTGATGGATTGAAACGAGGAGCGTCTCCGTCCAGGGAAGAGGATTGATTTGGCTATGCTGCAAGAGGAGGAATCGAGGAGTTGAACGGGTGACTTGCCGTTATATATAATGTTTCTTTCTCAACACCCAGTCCAATATCCACACCATATCTCCGTCTTGCATATCTGCCGCCGGCTTCCATCGCCAATCGGTTTTGGAAATATAGCGGTAGGCCGTACAAGGCCCTGGATCCTTCAGATACGACTCAAGGTTAGCGCATTACCCTATTCAGAACATATGCTCCACTCACCTTGGACCACCGATTATACGTGGTCCTTCCAAGCATGATGGACCGTTCGAGGGAGTAGGGACTTGTGTCGTGAGATTGGCCCCGGTCAGTTATGTGCTATCAGGATCCAGCGGGTTTGTGCTCGTGGTCCTGGTAACGAACTCCTGTTGACGATCGTTGCCCTGTCTCGTACTCTCCATGACGACCTCTGCTCTGGCTCGTAAGTACCGATTATCGATGGTCCTTGTGTCCGGCTTCTAAATACGTAGACATGTTTATGATTTCGGGAAGCCCACGAAGGGAGGCTGCATTAGATTCCACTCTGTATTGGGTGTCTGATCCGTCCCCACATTTCCTCGGTGAAGATAGCTTCCCCCCAGCACCTCAAACAGGGTATCTTATGTACATTAGGGTCGTAGAACATCCAAGACTCCGCCGTGCGCCACTGAATGCAATATCTGCCAAGAACAAAACGCCACACCAGCTCTCATGCACTGGGCTATGCAAATATCCAAAGCACAAGCTGTACAGCCCAAGCCACGAGTTCCAAGCCCCTCGCGCATCAACGATCCCATCACGCACCATCAGGGCCCTTCTCATGCTTGATAGGATGATGCAAGATCCCTCGCAAGCACATCCTCCCGGTACCTTCCTCTTCAAATTTCTTCCCGCCTTCACCATTCTCCCATTGCCCGAGCCAACGCCTCCATAGCGCACCTGAGAAGCCAGAGTTGTAGTAAAATGAGCTTCCAAGGAGATTGTGCTCGCCCCAACCGAAAGGTGAGTCCCACACATTCACGGGGTAGTTGAAGACTTGATTCATGTACGCCACGTCCCAGTCTCGGTCGAAGTAGACTGGATGAGGGACGTAGACTGCTTTGAGTCCGTGGTGCATACAGACTGAAGGTGGCCACATTTCGGGGAACATGGTGTGCTTCATTAGCCAGACTTCTTTGTGCATCGTATCCAGGAGTCGCTTCGAAAGTCGGGCCACGGTGATGATGGCTGCTCTCCGCGGAGGTGCCGGGAAGGTGCGGTTGTATCCTGAAATGTCCTCCCGGAATACCCAATTCGTGAGAGATGGGTCGAAGATGGGGTTGAAAGTGAGGAGATCGGCTTCTTCACCAACGCCCCACTCATAGTTATCTGCTTCGTAGGTGTTGGGAGGGAGGACTTCGGGTGGTGGTGGAATCATGCCCATATTTTTGAAGTCTTGGACAGGACCCCAGATTGGCACTGGTCCACTTTGCTCGACATTGTTCTTCTCCTTGTCAACCATAGCAGTCTCTTCTTCCACGAATTTTGTGAAGTTTTGCCAAGATCCGTGGTACTTGGGAATGTAGAATCTACGGGATCGTTCCCATAAGCCTTTCCGGGGCTGCATCTTCGCCCATTCGCCTATCTTCTCGTTGAAGTCGTAGTAGTGACCACCATACCGGACATCCATCTCCCAATTCCAGAAGTGGTCATATTCGGGGTGTTGCTGTGCAAACCACTGCAGGGGAAAGTGCGCGCTTCTGTAAACCCCATGCAGCTTGCTCCCCGCCATGTTGGCAAAATTGTCAGGGAATGGGTCGGGATAGTAGAGTTCCATCTGTTTCTCGGACCAGAGTGTTGTGATATTCCAGAACTCACGGGGCACGTTGTCTTGCAACGTCTGCTGATAGACGCCCTTATCAGCCCAGATCGGATGGCTGTTGTTCTTGACATGGACTAGAAGATGCACGTCGTACTCGCCGCCAGATTTCAGCGACAATTCAGCGATCATGGCGCGGATGGCATAGATCTGGTGAGTTCCATACTCGAAACCCGTCCAACTCCTTAACACATAGGCTTGTCGCGATACGCGCTTTTTCCCGCTGGTCTTGTCTTCTCGGAAGCGTGCCTCGTTCTTCTTGGCACACCTCTGCTGTGCAGAACCCCAATCCGTGTCATTGTCGTACTTTACGAAGCCCATCTTGCCAAAAGTGATCTCGCTGCCTGCATGCTCGGATATGACGCCAGGCCCCAACCCACCTTGCGTCTCATTGTAACCATATCCGTACGGTCCGTATCGGCCGAACCGCTCAAAGCACACCTCGCTCTTCATCCCAAGCAGATCATAGCTTCCGTACAGTGGCTCCGACATGTGCTGCGGTACCCCCGGGTACGCGTAGACATCTGGGACTTCTGTCTTCCCATCCTCGTCCAAATAGCACGTATGTACTGGCTGGAATTGCGCCAGATACTGTTGCGAGCGATGGTCTGGGTATGGGCTGAATTTAACAGGTTCCATGGGAGGACCGTTTCTGTGTATACTCTCCTGACTGACTGAAGTGGTCGGCTCGGTCTTGTTGTACCCATTCTCGGGCTGCCATTGCGAGTAGGAGACTAGCGTCCGGATCCCGTTGTAGACTCCGTTCAACCTGTTATAATGCATCCAGTAGTATGGCACCGGTTTTTCCTTCTCTTTATCCTTCCGCACTCTTGTTTGGTGATGGTGGTATCCTCCGCCTCCCAGCAACGCGATCAGTAACACTCCAGCTATTGCCAGCACTATGCTCTTAGTGACCGACAAGCGGCCAAGGCCGCATTTGCGCCGTGTTCCATCTCGCCACGGAATACCATTCTGCGACCAGTCCAGGTGGATGGCGTTGAGGCTGTCTGCGGACCACGACGGTATTTGCTGGTAAGAGAAGCGAGAATCCTGCAACAGTCGTAGAGGGTTCAGATCCTGCAGGCGCCTCATTATGGCTCTGCTGCTCCCACCACCACCGCCGCCCCAACCTCCGCGGCTCGTGCTGGTCCCCGCGAAAAGTCCTCCGTCCTCACTGCCACTGGGTTCTGCATCAGAAGAGCGGCCGCTCTCCGAATTCCAGTCTTTGCTTTCCTCCAGCTTGGCGCAATCCGCGCTTTGCCGCGCTTTTGTCGCACACGGTTACACTGCGCACACTGTCCGGGGTCGAAGTAGATCTGTATTTCTGTAGAAATGCAAGCACGGCAGGACGGACAGGCGGAGACGGGGACGAGGTGATGGATACGGCGCCCCCGTGTGCAGCTGGAGTGCGGTTGCGTCCGGTTGTTGGAACCGGCAGGGCAGGGCAGGGCAGCGGTTGTACAGTACTCCAACCCTGGCAAAGATCTCGTTCCAATGCGTGCTTTACTTCGTCTCGGCTATGCTCGCATGTAGGCTATATGCACCGGCTGGGGAAGTGGTAACGATGTGAGGAGATGCCCACTGGGTCCCAATGATGACGATTAGATGTGTAGGTCCTTATACAGTGGAAGACGTTGCATTTGCGGTACATTTCACGGCGCGGCCAGATAAGGAGGCCCGCTGACTCGCCCAGGCAAAAGATTGAGGATGTGCAGGACAAACATCGATCGTTGCCGTGCCGAAACTCACTTTTCACGTGCCTACGCCCGAGATCTATGTCCTTCCCGAGGCTTGTGGACCTTGACGAACAACTTGGGGAACTCACAGACGCCGTCGTTGAGGTCCATCTGCCTGATTGATCGGGTGGCACAGGAGCAATCAATCATGCATCGTCCGCCTGCAGAGATGCGATCGTTCAGATCTTTGCGAAGCCACGAAGGCCTTCATTCACGCAGCACCAAATCGTCCTCTTCCGCTCAGCCCGTGCAAGACGTGATAAACGATTGGACCCACACATCCTTGCAAATGGCACGCTTGCTGGGCGATGATTCGTCCCTGGGAGAACAAGCACTTTTCTGCCCGTCGCCACTTTTCCCGCAGGATCAGCTTCGTCAATGGATGATAGAATTGCCGGCCCACTGCACGGCCACAAAAGCAGACTACTGCCCCAACCGTCTGTGTAGTCAACAGTTGTGCTTATCCATCATGACTGACTCCTACTTCGTTCCCGGCTTCCACATCCTCGTCAAGATCAGATATAATGTCAAGTCTCACCATGCAGCACGGTGGCAGAACTTTTGACCAGTGACCGCGTCCATCTCATATTTGGCGTCGTATCTGCCAGGAACTTGTAACAAAGTTGTGGAGTTGCAAAGCAAGCTCTGTTGTTGGAATTGACGCCATACGACTTCGCCGGTGCATTCTTTGCCATCGCATACTCAAGGTCACAATGACAAGCGCATTTTGGGACACTGAGAAGTCTATGGGCGCAGGCGATTTGTCTTGTTGTGGCAGCATCGTTACAGCGCAAGAGGGTGGGGAATCTCACGTGCCAAGGTGCACGACGCAGGGCGGTCGTTGGTCTTCTTAGAGAGATGGACCTCCTCTGTCGCGTTGATTATAACGACAAGTTTGAGGCGGACGTAGCGTGATCATATTGAGTTCTCGCAAATGTCGTGGAGTAGATCATGGACACTTGCCTACCGGCCTGGCTGACAATGACTGGTCAGAAGGCCATAAGCCTGCGTGGCATTCAACCTCATTCTGCCTGGTATGCCGAACCAGCCCTGAATGAGGTCGACGTGGCATTCCCCGAGGCGTGCCTGGCCAGCTTCAAGGCGCGGCGACGGAGTATGGTAGAGATGGATCAGAGTAAGCTTGTGACATCTGGACTCAGGTGGCGCTGGACAACAGATGCCAATTTGTGCTTCCACCCGGTACAGTATGCGAAGACCACATCTCAGGGTGCGTGGAGGAGGTAAGATCACATGCTCAACGGCGAAGATCAAATCTTGCTCGATCGGGACGTGGAGATCGCACGTTCTGGAAGGCAGGAAGAATTTGGAATCAAGATTATCTTGTCTACGGAGCAAGGAAGTTGCCTTTAGATCTGAAGTACAGGCCCCCGTCTGCAGAGCTTTGTTGGAGCTCGCCAGACAGTCATCCAGTATCCAGACGGACCATTGCAAGAGACGAGCGTGGGTTTGGCAGAAGGCTTTCGAGCGCATCCCTGAGCAGTACGAAACACCCGGGCATCATTCACCAGGTTTCCGTGCCATCCGGCTCGGTCTGGCGACCCATAACTTCAATTCATGTTTGCGGTTGCTCCATTGCTGTCGATGTCCAAACAGAGGGTATGCCGGTTTGCTCACCAATAACCCCGTCGGGATGCCGGCACCGTGGAATGATGAGCTGGACTTAGATATGAGGCATTTTGAAGTGTAATGAAATGCTCACATCGTGTATGAGGAAGCGTACGAGGATGATGTTATGGGAATTGCAGGGAAGAGGTAAGTGAGGAAGAGCAGGCGAATAGGCGACTGTCTACAGGTCTTTGCTTGTCAAGTATGCTCTAAGGCTGGGAATGCTCGCATAGATGTCGCAGGAGCGAAGGGCTTCTGTCAAAGCGTGATCGCCTCCACCAGCGACCGCAAAGCCAATCTTGGGAGGCTGCGAGCTTCGAAACGTTCCATGCATGGCCATGTGCTGGCATCGAGGTATCAAGGGCTGACATGCTTCCATTCTCATTTGTCAGGTTGTTCGATATGGAAATGTTCGGCGACAGAATGGTCTTGCCATCGCATGGATCCAAGGGCCGGAGTGAAGCATTCGTTTATTGCACCAGAAGGGACGGAGGCTCTCTTTGCACACTAGAAATCCCAGCAGACGGGGCAGGTATGAAGCAAGCGCTTGCTGATTACGTGACCGTGTGTCTGTCTGTGGTCGGTATATGTGCATAGAGGCTATTTTGAATCTACGGCAGCGCACGACGGTGGACGGGCATTCGGCTGGGGCTCGCCTCTGCCGTGCCACGATCCAAGGTACGCTAGGACGTCACGCACTTATGCGTACTGACGCAGGGGCGCCATCACCGCGTCGGGCTCCAATCCAGCAGCCTCATGCCGTCACGGCAATGTTCAGATCTGAGGCACACGACATGCACACATGCACTGCTGTTCACAGCCCGTCCGGTATGTTGCCTGCGCGACACCAGCAAGACGACGTCATGCGTGAAGCCCGTGCGTCGTGAAGTGAAGTCAGAACGCGGTTGCGTGTCAGGTCCCACCGGCGGCGAGATCTTGGGCCATCCATACCGCACATCTCTCCATATCCCCCCCCCCCCCCCCTGGACATGCCGTGAATGTGCCAACGCCTCTGCTGACGAAGCGAGCAATCCGGAGCCAAGCAGCTTACCGGGTGCGTGAGTGCCGTGAGCGGTCGGAAGGACGTCTCATTCGCTTCCGCGATCCGCAGGAGGCCGTCGATACTGTATGTCCCTTGTAAAAGGAGTGCAGAGTCACGACCGGTCACCGCACGATGATTTGCACGCCCACTCCCTCCACCACCCTCGCAAAACAGGTTCGCGACGCACGCACATACACCACCCGCCAGGGCGTGAGAATCCTAGCGCGAGGCTCCGGCAGGGGTGTTGCCTGGGGCGTCAAATTGCCTTCACAAGCGGGACCGATCGCCGTTAGTCCCAGGTCGCTACAGCACGTTCGTGGGAGCATCTGGCTGGGAGACGATGGGCAGAAGAATTGAGGTCAGTCTGCATGTGTGAGGAAGCCGGCCGATATCACTGCACGGCCACGTCCACGGCCACGTCCATGTCCACGCCCACCCACATCCACACCCGCATCCGCTGCATTCGCGCATGCTTGTTCTTGTGGCGTCGATGCAGATTCCGGCCGCCGCTGCCTCGCGAAGTGGTTCTGCTGCTTTGTGCCTTCCAATGACGTACTCTCCCGCACCTGCACCTGCACCGACCTGCAACTGCCTTTCGTCATCAACGACCACACCTCACTTGTGCACACATTCGCTTTCGTTGATTGTCGACCGCGGTGCACCCCAGCAGCAAACCCCTTTCCCCCCCCAAAACTCCTCTGCACTGTGCCAGCGGCGCGTAGAGTTCATTGACCATGTCGACGATACAGAACTTGAAGAACTTCATACGCCACGGAAAACAGGCCAGAGACGCCCGATCACCCCCAGATCAAGCGACCACACATGTATCCAACGTCCACGCCCAACAGCACCGCGTACAACACCATGGCATCAGCGAGCCCAATGTATACGACCACAAGCCGTTGCAGGCCCCCGCCCCTCACCAAGACTACTCCGCAGCCGCCGTCGACCAGCGAAATGTCGCCGCCAAGGCAGGGCACGCCGCTGGAGCTGCCGTGGAGCAGAAACAGAAACGAGACGCCAAAGGCCAGGACTACGACCCGCAGGTCTTGGAACGCATTGTCGCCGAAGAGCGAGAAAGCAAAGGCAAGCTGCCTCGATACCCAGGCCTGGAGCGCTACCAACTACTCGAGAAGATGGGCGACGGCGCCTTCAGCAACGTCTACCGTGCCCGAGATACACACGGCCAACACGACCAGGTTGCCATCAAAGTCGTCCGCAAATTCGAGATGAACTCGACACAGGTATGCTATTGCAAACTCGGCCTTCGTTTCTTTCCTGCGTGCCGCGAATGTCTTATGTGAATCCTCTTAACCAACACTTCTGCCTGCTTAGGGCGTCCTCCATCCGGATTACGAAAAGAAAGTCCCCAAAGGCGTCGAGGTGCGCACAGTTTCCTTGTCTTCTCGCACTACACTCTTTTGATCTGTCCTCGATCGGGACTTCTCGCGAAGTGCTGAGCGAGCGCTGACGTCATCTGCCTACCAGCGAGCCAATATCCTCAAAGAGGTTCAGATCATGCGACAGCTCGACCACCCCAATATCATCAAGCTGCTCGACTTCTCCGAATCGCGACAATACTACTACATCGTGCTCGAGCTCTGCCCCGGAGGCGAGTTGTTCCACCAGATTGTTCGATTGACCTACTTCAGCGAAGACCTCTCCCGACACGTCATCACACAGGTTGCAAAAGCACTAGAGTATTTGCATGAGGAGGCAGGCGTCGTGCATCGGTACGTGGGGTCATTGAACCAGCGTTGTTGGGCAATGCTGACTCCGTCTAGTGACATCAAGCCCGAAAATCTCCTGTTCTACCCGATTCCTTTCATCCCGACCAGGAATCCGAAGCCGAGGGGCCCTGAAGATGAAGACAAGGCTGACGAGGGCGAATTCATTCCTGGCACCGGAGCTGGAGGTATTGGTACGATCAAGATTGCAGATTTCGGTCTCTCCAAAGTCATTTGGGACAGCCAGACAATGACTCCATGTAAGTCACGGTATTTTCTTTCTTTCACGCTCTCTGTGCCCTCCATCTCACCTGCCGGGGCTTCGTTGCCAACGTGTTGCTTGGAGTCCGGCGTGCGACTGGCCGCCAGCTCCCTGCGATGTTTTCGCTGTCCCCTCCCTGCACGTCACAAGCAGATACCTTCTCTACACCCTCACGCGCGGAGCGTCTCTTTGCGGCCAACGGTGCTAACTCATCTCAGGTGGTACGGTCGGCTACACTGCGCCGGAAATCGTCAAGGACGAGCGATATTCCAAGAGCGTGGATATGTGGGCTCTCGGATGTGTGCTTTACACCCTTCTTTGCGGCTTCCCACCTTTCTACGATGAGAGCATTCAAGTCTTGACTGAAAAGGTGGCTCGAGGACAATACACCTTCCTTTCGCCCTGGTGGGATGACATTTCCAAACCGGCACAAGATCTGGTCTCTCACTTGCTTACGGTGGACCCCGACAAGCGTTACGACATTACCCAGTTCTTAAATCATCCCTGGATTCGGCAGGCGAACGAGCCGACCCATGCTGCAGCAGATGCCCCGCCGCTGGCTACACCACTACACGTGCGTCAAGGACAAGGTCAGCTGTCCGCAGGCTCCACCGGCCAGGCGGGTGCCTCTCCGATCAAGCCAGACTTCGCCTACCTCGACGATACCCCTGGTGCAGGTCGTCGCATGGATTTCAGATCACCCGGAGCTGTCAATCTGCGGGAAGTGTTCGACGTCAGCTATGCGGTCCATCGTCAGGAAGAAGAGGGTAAGCGTCGGAAGAACTTTAAGCAAGGCTTCCGCGGCGGCAATGCCCTCAATGCACTCGACGAAGAGTTCGACGACGATGAAGAAGATGGTGTCTCGCAGCCTTTCGATCCGAACTCGCAGAACCTCCCTGCCAAAGTTCCCAAGTCTGGAGCACCTGATGTGGGTGGCATGGAGAAGCAAATGCGGAACACAAGCTTATCTGCTGCGGCGCAGGCACGCCAGGCCAATGCGCCGCGCAGCTCGCAGGCCAAGGGATATGGCCAACATTCACCTGAAGTCGCAGCTGCCGCCAAACGGCAGGTACGCAACAAGGCAGGTGCATTTGAGCTAAGCCTGGACAACGCCACCTTATTGGGTCGTCGGAAGAAGCCGGAGCCCAGTGGCCTCAGGCAACAACAGGTTGTGCAATGATCGCTTCGTCGGAGATGGCAGAGCTGAGCGGTCGTGGCGCTGTAGCATTGTGTTTCTAGCGTGGTGATTTAGAGGTTGGCAGCATTTTAGGCGACGAAAGAGGCCGCGAGGAACAGGCTCCGCGCGCCCAGAATTGACATTTTGACCGCTTCACTCCGCGTTCTCCGTCCACCCAAGCGTGCAGAAGTGCAGGCACAGCCCATTCCGTTGTGACTCGAAGACTGACTCTTTCGTCGCTCACGAGCTCGGTTGGTGTGGAAGAGAACCGCACCAAGGAGATCAGCAATGAGGGCGAGGGGAACAGTCACTCCATCCGACGGCTCGGCACGAGCGGTCATTGTCAAGGATACTCATTGAAGTGCAGCACGGTGTGGAACAGAGTGAGTCTCTTGTCATTCCGAAGTCCTATCACGACACATGATTATGCTAACGCAGCGGTGTTACGCCTGCTTCCTTCTGTCTCTCTCTCTCCCGAAGCCCTACAAAAAACTGGCTCATGCTGAATCCTGTCCCTTTCGTCTGCGGAACTGCACGTTTCTTCCCATCCCGAAAGGGGAATTAGGGGGATATGATACATTCAGTCAGTGACAAAAGGAAAAGGGTGTGTGTACAACAAAACAAAAGAGAAAAGATTGCTCTGCCCTACGTCGAGGCCGGATGTGGTGACACGATGGCATCGAGGCTCATCGGATCGGGGTGGGGTCGCGGCTCGGTGGCAGCGGTGGTGGTGGCAGCTGCTGCGCCGGAAGGAGGAGGCACTACGGGGGCTCGAGAGGCATCGCCGTGCTGTGGCTCGCTCGAGACCTTGGGCTTTCGTGGACCCTTCTTGATGCCGGCGTCCTTGCGCTTGTGGAGGTTCTTGCTGCCGGGGGGTCGACCCTTGCGACTGTGACCGGGTTGGGGAGAGGCGCCTTCGCTGGCGCTGCGTTGCGTGCTGACACTTTCGCCGCGCAGTTCGCGGATGCGCTTGGGGACGTGACCGGCCCAGCGGCCTCGGGTGGCGGCGACGAAGTTCCCGTCGGCGGTGATGCTGCCTCCCAAGGACGGGTTCGGGGTGGTGCCGCGCTCGGGCGTGATGCTGGGGGTCACGTCGTCGGCATCGCCCGACTGGGTGAGACGTGAACGCTTGCGAGGTGGTGGGATGATGACGCCGTCGAATCGCGAGACGGGCTTGATGGTGCGGCGCGCGGTCATTTCTCCATCGCCGTAGTCGACTTGAGTGGCGTGGATGTCCTTCCGATTGCGACGTCTGCGGAGCTCGCGGCCTTCGGCATCGCGCACGATTTTCTGTGCGTCGGGGTCTTGGAAGCCGATCCTCTTCGCATCGAACACGTAGTCGTAGAGGGTGGATTCTTTCTTGTCTTCCCACATCTCGTGCGGGACGGCAATGCGACCGCCCTTGACCGGGTTGCGCTCGTTGCCTTTGATTGGGTTGCGGGCAACGACCTTGTCCAGCTCGAGGAACTCGTCCTGGATCTCCTTCAACGCCTTCTGTGCGTTGGTCGCAAGTGCCTTCAGCGAGCCCAGAGAGCGCTGTGCGGGATCGTACTTCTTTAAGGCGGCGACGATGGCATCGGCGCCTCTCATGCTGCACGGTCGGAATCCATTTGCAGGATCGCGAATCCATTTGGTCGCGGGGTCATCAGGATCCTCATTCTCGTCTTCAGACCACTCATCTTGCCAAAAGCTGGGCAGATCTCCAGGGGTCAGCTTGTCCAGTTCCTCGGGTAACGGGGCAGGCTTGGGTGTTGGTGCCTTCGATTGAGAGCCTGACGAAGCCTTTGAGGCATCTCCCAGAGCAGTGCTGAGCTGAGTGCGCCTGCGGATGATCCTTCCAGGGTTTTGCAGATAGTTCGAGACGGGTGCCTTGCCTTTGTTCGGCTTCGAGTGCGCTGCGAGCGATTCGCGATGTAGTTGAGCTTCTGGTCCTTCGCCTCGCGATCTGCTTCCCAGAGAAGTTCGCTGCTTCTTCTTCGGAGGTGGAAAGGCTGCTCGAGCGTCTGCTTCGATCTCCTCCTTGGTCTTTTGACACCACTTCCCACCGCCCCGATACACCCAGCGCAACTGCGGCCACTTCTCGGGACCCTCTTCCCGACGCAGGAGCGCCGTCGGCAGCGGCGCAAGCTCGCCTTGGTCATTCATGGGCCTGTCGTTTCGATCCGCATCATCCACCGGACCACGTACCGCAATCTTATTCGAGCTGCCTGGAGCTGGTAGACCGCGAGCCCATCTCCCTTGACCCCGGTGATGAAAAACTTCGTCGGGATGGGAGTTGACATATTGGATGTCGAACAGCTCGCTCAGGTCAGAACGACTAATGCTGAGCGAAGGTTTCGTCTTGGTTTGACTGCCATGCATAGACTCTAGTTCTTGTCCAGCGTCGGTCTTGAGGCTGCGCTTGCGGCCGCTCGTGCGCGTCATTTCGTCACTTGCGTGGCTCTCTGGATAGTCTTTGCTGAAGTTGGTGCTGACTCGGCTAGAGCGTCGTTCAGAAGATGCTGCTCGAGTGGTCAGGCTGGCCCCAGGTAGTTCGGATGTGCTGTGCTTTCGTCGGAACCAACCACCGCCGACATGAGTCCACTCGAATTCCGGATATTGTTCAGTGACTTCGCGCTTCACCGTCGCGTGCGGATCGAGATGAAGCGACGCATTATTCTCATTCCGCAGCTTCACTTCGCGAGTGTCAGAAGCAGCCGCTCTGTTATCAGTCCTGGGATCGAAGGGAATCTTGACGCCGTTTGGTCCCACTTTGAAAGTTCCTTTTCGGCCATTGGGGGCGACTCCGCGTTTGTAGTAGCTGTTGCCTTTGTGATGGAAGATGACCCCAGGATACTTGTGAAGCTCGTCGCCTTTCACTGTTTCTTCTTCGTCTACATCCATGCCCACATCGCTGCTACTGTACTTGAGTGCTTGTGAAGTACTCGAGGTTCGGCGTGTGGCCCTCGCTACGCTTGCCTCTGAGTCTTCGGACGACTCGGCCTCATCGTCTCCTTCGTCGTAATTACTCGGCGCCTCGACTCGTCGTGAGCTTCGGCGTTGTTCGATGCTTTGTATCGCTGCCGCTGTTGGTTTGGCTTGGCGCGTCGGCCTGGCCCGCGCATCCTGGCTTTCGTCGAACGAAGCAATCGTGGGATACTGTCGTTCCATGGCCCTGACCCACTTCTGCACAACACCACGATGCCCGGCATCATTGATGAGCTCGCTCTGTTTCAGCCAGTCGCGTCGTGCGGTGTTCTTGATGAGGTCGAGAATGAGGTTGAATTGATGTTTGAATGCTGGGCTCCAATTCTCGCGGGCAGTAGGGTTGTTCTTGCGTCTGTAATCATCAAAGTCTTGTGCTAGTATTTCGTACATCTGGTCCATATTGTCTGCGCTTCGCGCGGAGGTGGTTGTGGCGCGCTGGTTCGCTTGTCTATAATGTTACATTAGCCATTATTTCGAAAGCCATTCAGATGCAGTGAGTATGACCTTGTCGGCCGCGGAGATAACAAAGGAGGGTCAGGCTTCAGTTCGGATGCTGGAAGATATCGTCCCTGGCCACGGTGGATCCATTCGATCTCCGGGTGCTTCAAGACGTAATCTTTGGAATAAGTGCCGCGGTGGTTGGGTCCCTCGGTAGCCTCAGCAGATGGCGTTGTAGTGACAGCGTCGTCATCGTCGTCGCTGCCATCGTCGTCGCTAAAAGTGTTGGCGGGTCTCGGTGGTTTGCGAAGGATTTGGCGGAGGGCGTCCTTTGCTGCATCGGGGGCGAAAATGATGGACAAATATCCAGTAACGACATATGCCTTCGTATGCCGCGTCGATACTGCAGACGTTCGTGTCGGTCTTCCGGAGGCTTGTGGGAGTGCTTGTTGGTTGTTGTGAGCTGGCTTTTCCGACGGTCCAGCAACGAGAATGTCCCACGACGTTGCAGGGGAATGTGACGTTGTACGTGTCATTGACGACCGACGGTCGTTGTAAGGATCCCGTTTCCGTCTGGGAGACGGGTCCATCGTTGTGGAGGGACGTCTGGTGGGAGAGGAGGCGTGAATGGTGCGAAGGCAAAGCCTTTGATCGAGGTGGTCGGATCCAGTGCAGCCAAGACACCAGGGAGCCACGCATGCTTCTTCCTTCCCGGGCACAAGCGAGCCGGAATCCAAAGTGCTTTCCCCCGAAAAGGACTAGCTTGCCGTTGTTGGCGAAAGGTCGACAACATTCCTCCTTCTGTTCTTCCTCTTGACCCGACTTGATCTTTGATCGGAAATGTACGCCTGTCGCTCGCTTGCATAGTATGTCTATCGATGTTGGATCATGTTCTGTAGCATCTTGGGACACGACCTGTGCATTACGATCACGCGTATCCCGACTTTCCGATGGCGGTTGCTACGCCTGCCGAAGAATCACCGCCTTGCTTTCGCATGTCTGCTCATCGAAATCGATCTTTCGTACGCCTTGCTCGCCTGGTTACGGCTCCGTGAAGGCTGCGTTGGTGAACAGCTTGCCACTTCTCGGGCTAAGCGCCACTTATGATCTCAGAACGATCAAAGGAACAGTCCCGGCCAAAGCGTAGACATCCGTTGCATGGCGGTCACTGCAGCTCGGAAGGTGTCCCCTGCCAGCATCGATTACGTGATGGAATGATCGCTCCAGCTGCCAGCTCCGACTTCACTCCAGCAGGATCCGAAATGTCGTGCTTCGCGGTTTCGAGGTCGATCCGATGAGGTCCGGATCCCAGTGCAGGGCATCGATCAAGTGGGTTGACGGAGGGTACCTGTGTGTGATTCTGTGTTGATGTATTCTAGGAGAGACTCACTTACCAAAAATGGTCCTGCAGCATCGTCCGGACCACTAAGACCCATACCACGGCGAGCCGGACGACGACTGCGTACAGGGCCACGAAGCGTCTGCAGACGAACGGAATGAGGGCCACTACTTGCGCCAATTGGATGGCCAGCACGCAGGATTCGACGACTCGCCAGGGGTCGGGGCCTTCACACGCAGTCCACTCGTCCACGAAATCTTCCTCACGAAAGGCTTGACATGGTCCGAATGGCAAACGATACTCACGGACGAGTGGACTGCGGTCGCGCCAGCAGACTTCTTCGAACATGGTTGACCTGGTGTTGTTGTTCGATGATGAAGCGTAAACGAAACGGCGGCCTATACGTCAACCTCACTTCCGTGAGGCTGCATTCACTGACGGGGGAAGCCCCTGAGACTGTTGATATAGCGCACAAAATACCGTAGGAAGACGGCTACTACACGACGAAGCGGACGACTATATAGTTGAACACGTAAGTCTCGACCACTGGGCTTCGCCACGGCAGTCTTGTCAACATGGTTTTCGAGAAGTAGATGGAGAGCAGGCACTCCACTTCTAACATCGCAGTATTGAACTTCGCATTCTCACGTTACCGAAAAGGCTCGCTTCACTTGATAATGTGGACTGAAGTCGACTAGATCTGCGTCGACAGACCTTACGAAGATTGGGCCCAGTAAGGCCATTCATCAATTTTGGCTCAGGCGAGTTGAAGCGGAAAGGGAGTTGATGGTAATTGTGGTGAAAGGTATATCAGATATCGTGTCTGGGAGCTTTCAACAAAACACAGCCGCGGCAACATGGCTGACTCTCAGCTCCCAGGCTCGTGCAATGATTGAACCAAGTCTACAGTCTGTCACAGACTGGACCTCAATCTACCAGCTGCTCTTCCAGAATCCACTGACAGCGACTTGTCGTAAGACGCGTTATCCAGGCGCCAAGCGCCCTCGACGTTCTAGCATACTTGCTATCGCAGCCCGAGCCCGACGTTGGTGTCTCGCAGACTTCGACTCAACGCTCTTCGGCTTCCGCCGATCGAAAGAAGCTCTCCATCGCTGCGGGGCAGGTCTTTCAGTGAGCCGAAACAATCCAGTGCACAACACAAGCAGTCAGAACATCTATCGCACTAAGACTACAGAATTTCTTGGCACCTCACGAGCAGGAGAGACAGGGAACAAGCATCGCATCCACTTTTGCGATGTCGAAAGACACCTGACACGCGCGAGACGACGCTTCTCCTCGCCATTGGACCCCTTTCACGCCAGTATCGCCTTGTGAGGTCGAGTTTGCAGGCGAATAATCGCTCCCGATTGTCAGCCGCCAGACCAATGCTATCCGAGGAGACAATGATGATAGATGTTGCGGCAAATGCAACGACTTTCTGCGCCCAACGAGAGCTGGGGCACGAGAGAGATCGTCTATGATTGTTGAATATGACCAGTGATGAAGGCGCTGGGCGGCAGACACACAATTAAAACAGCTACAGTCCTTCCAGAATGGTCTTCTCGAGGATAGCCTTCTCACCACTCTGATTGACAAGGTTGCGGAACACTCCATTCTCTATGGCAATCAGTTCTTGAGGTGTGCCAAATTCGACAATTTCTCCATGATCCATCACCAAAATGCGATCAAAATCTGCGATGGTGCTTAGGCGATGGGCAATGACAATCAACGAACTCATATTCCGACCGAATTCCGATCGGATGGCCTGTTGAATGTATCCATCTGTTTCCATGTCGACAGATGACGTGGCCTCATCCAGGATCATAATCTTGGGCTGTTGCAGAATAGCACGGGCGAGGCAGAGAAGTTGCCGCTGCCCCTGTGAGAAGTTCTCGCCACCTTCGGAGACCGTAGCGTCGAGAGCAAAAGAAGTTGAGCCGTCGTTGGAAGAACCCAAATGCACTCGCTCTAGAGCGTCGTTAAGCTCTGCCTCTGAGTACCAGCCGAATGGATCAAGATTCGATTTTATGGTTCCGGTGAAAAGAGTAGGCTGTTGCGGGACAATGGCCAGCGCACGTCGAAGTGCATGCAACTTGATCTTCGCAGTATCCAGTCCATCAATAGTGATATGGCCTTCTCGTGCGTCCATAAAGCGAAACAAAGCCAAAGCCAGAGTCGACTTTCCTGCTCCGGTTCGACCAACAACGCCGACCCGCTCGTTGCTCTTGAGGGTGAAGGTGAGCTTCTTCAAAACTGGCGGAAGATCTGGTGCATAGCTGACAGTGAGATTTTCTACGGCCAGAGACCCCTGGCTGGGCCACGAGGCTGGTGGATCGTCGCCGCCCTGAGGCTCCGTGTCGATTCCGGCGTAGTCGATCACACGTTCTGTTGCGTTCATGCCCATCTCAAAATTCGCATAGGACCGAATCATGTCCGATACGGCTTTACCGTATTGCAGCAATGAGCTGATGGCGAAACCGGCCAGAGAAGCGGACACACCAAGCTTCACGACCAGGAAAGCGACAGTTGTGAGAAACAGAGCACCGAGGAGATTGATACGGAGCTGGAGCCACCAATTCAAGAGCCAAAGATGCCACGATGCTTTGGCATAGCCATCGATACGTGAGGTGATGACTTGGGTGTACTTCCGCGTCTGGTCGAAAGCACGAATGGTGGTCAGTCCAAGCATACTGGACGTAAACTGCTCCAGAATCGGGCTCCTCGACACGCTCTCTAGCCTCTTCACTTCTCGGGCAGCTCTGAGATATACGATTGCCAGCATGATTGATCCTGCCGACAGAACAAGGGCAGGCGCTAGAACGATCGGTGATACGAAGATGCTCGCAATGACAACACCAACGACCTGGAAGAACCACAAGAGGACGTCTGCGGCATCAGATCCAAGCAGGTTGTCCATAGTGTACACATCTGCTGTGAACCGATTCAACACTCTGCCCAAAGGTATCGTGTCAATCCACCGAAGCGGTGCTGCCAACACAGCGGTCAGCAGGGTTGTGAACAGCGCCTGCGAAGATCGGAGTGATGCAGTTCGAATCAACATGAATCTCATGGTGCCGGCCAGTCCAGCAGCAAGCGAGAGGCCGACATACACACCAATGTAAAGACCTGGGCTTTCCGGAGCGGTCGCAGTGTCCAGCCGTTGCTGGGAGCCAATCTCATGGATGTTGAGGTCGAAGCTGGAACCGAGCCTTTCGCTGCTCAATCCACCACGGGTCCAAATGTTCAGCCAATAGCTGCGACCAAATCCGAAGAGCATGAAGAGCAGGGCGGCCAGGATGCCAAGCGCCCACAACCATGGAGAGATCTCACCGGTGAAGAACTCCCAGTACATACCGAGAGGGACGGAGCCAGTTGCTCGCTCTTCCTCTGGACTGAACTTGCGGCCTTCTTGCTCATCGTCTTTGGGATCTTGGTCATTGGCTTTCCCCGTTTCAACGTGGTCCCTTTGATCCTTTTCCTCACGATCTCCGGCAGTGAGCATCTTGCTGAAAATTGGCATTGTTGTCAGCTCTTTGACAGTTCCAGAGCACGCTACTGACTGATCTGCCAAGACCACACAGAAGTCGGTTTTCGGAACACACAAGGCAATGTGATGCGTGCCCAAAATCCTCGTCCGGTTTGCGGCCAATGGCCCTGTAAGGCCGTGCTCGTACACATGCTGGCCAGTACCAGCGTCCAGTGCACTGAAGATGTCATCCATGATGAGGATGCCTGCTCTGGAGTACAATGCTCGGGCGAACGATACGCGGAGCCGCTGGCCGCCGCTGAGGTTGACACCATTAGCGCCGATATCTGTGCGGTCTCCATCTTCCAGGATCTCAAGATCCCGTTCAAGACCGGAACCGAAGATTACCTGCTGGTAACGCTGCCGATCAAAGGGCAGACCGAACAAAATGTTATCTCTGATTGTTCCGTTGTCCGTCCATGCACTTTGAGCCACATAAGCTATTGCCGAATCGATGATCCAGTCATGCGCTCCAGCAGGAAGCTCTCGCCAGGCTTCTGGAGAGCTCGTTGGAACCTTCACTGACCCAGACACGACATCGCATTCGCCAAGGATCGAGGATAAGAGCAAAGATTTTCCGGTGCCAGTCCGACCGGTCACTACGGAAAGCCTTCTCGCTGGGAATTCCAGGTCGATTCCAGATATCCGATATCCTGTGTTCTTACTGCCTTCGGCCAACGGCCATGCGACTGTGGCGTCTTTGAAGACGATGCTGGACGTGCTCTGGGATTGGGTCGGAGTTTTGTTGGGGCTGTCCATGAACCTGTCGATTCGATCAACACTAATCTTCGCTTGCAGGTTGGCTGTGATGATGTGTGGCAGCGCAGACAATGCCACTTCCAAGGAGCCGAAGATAGAAATGGCAGTGAATGCAACGGATGCCTCCAGATTGCCGTATATCAGCGCATATACTGTGAGGGCGACCGCCGACAGCAGGAGTGGAGCCAGAGTCCAGGTAAACTGGAATGCTGTCTCGTACAGGATGCCTTTGAAGTTGAGATCAACTTCCTTCCCACGCACTTCAAGTACTCGCTTTTTCCATGCCGGCTCCACTGAAGAGAACTTGATCTGCCGTATATTCTTGGTCACCTCGTGGACGATGGCAGTCCGTTGATCTCTTGACGCCATCATATCCGCCTGAAATCGACCATAGAATTTCGCAATATACCAATTGATGGGCGTGAGCAGAAGATTTGCAGCGAGTCCGGCCAGCAGGCTTTGCCAGCCTATTAGGACCAGCAGGACTGCACATCCGAAGATGAACTGTGTGACGGAGGACGGAATTAAGTGCTGGTACGAGACACAGTCCGAGATTCGCTTCGTGTCGACCGTGACCAGGTTCAAGATCTCTTGTTCTCCTTGTTCCGACAGAGTGTCGTTTGAACCTCCACTCTCTTCCGAGGCTGGTGCAGCGCGATAGACTTTCTTGCGGCGCATACTCTTGCCATATAGTAGGGCAAGCAGCTCAGAGTAAAGCGGGATTGCCAGCCTGGAGTACGTGATCCACCACAACCAGGATGTCACACTCGAGGAAACGAACATCGTCACCCCTAGTACTGCTGCCCAAAAGTTTGCCACATTCGGTGACTGAGTTTCTAGTGCTCGAAGAATGGCATACAGTGCGAGCTGAGGACCAAAGCTGAGGAGACCAGAGCCGATGGCCAGCGTGAGCTGCAGCATCAGTGCTCCAGAATGAGCACTGCACATCGCCTTGAACAGCGATTCGCCTTGCTTTCGCGCATTCTGCAGAGCCTCATGCAGATTCTCTGATCGAGCTCTCGCGGGCAGCTGTGGGAGGTCCTCGACTTTCGACTTGCCTTGGTTGCGACCAGTTCGCCATACCAGAGAACCCACATAGCTGAACGTAAGCCTGCTCCACAGGCTGACCGTATGCTCTTGATCGACGATTCGGCCCTCATGATAGACATCCGGTCGTCGAGAAACCAGTATGCAGCATATTGCTCGACATGCCGCCGCAACGGTAGTGGTGATCTGTAGTGAGATCTTGGTATAATGTCGGTGTGACAGCCGCTCTGGTATTACACATGCAGCAGCCAGAACTACCAACCCGATGCTTGTCCAGAAAGCGCAATGAGAGAATGCGAACCTTCTTGGCATCGATCTTTCGGTCAACAACGGGATACATTGTCCCACCGCAAGAAGCTATGTTGTCAGCAACACCTCTTCAAGTCTGGAGCTGTGAGCAACTTACCCATCCTGCCCACTGGCACCATATCAACAGCAACAAGCTATCTTGTGTGCCTCGAAGGACATGAACAACTGCCTCAGCTGTTGCACAACCTAGACCGGCAACAGAGAAGACACCAATGCTGGATCGCACGCCTTTGTCATGCAGCGCGCTTGATGAGGATTCGGAAGCTTCGCCGTCTTCATCCACGTAGGTTTCGGTTTTCTGAGAGCTCGCAGCTTTACCTGGAACGAACAACAGATATGCAATTGAGGCATTGCTAAAAGCAAACAACACAATAGCAACCACGAAGGCTGCAATATCGGCGTCCTCCATTTGGCAGATTGATTGCAGAACACCTTTCTCATGTCACCACGCTACCACAGACAATAAGTACAGTATCAGACGATGGAGCTTTGTCCTCGATCGGGTAGCCGTCTGAGCTTGGTTCCAAGACCTAGGACCCACCCAGATGGCTCGGACCATACGAGGGCTGACGATGTTTTGACTTTCTGCCGTTGCACACTCACCCGATCCTTCGACTGCACGGATTTGAATCGTCTTACCGCACCCGTAAACGCGCGGGCAGGAGCCGAAGCAGTCCTGCAAGCTAAAGATGCGTTGTGATGCAACTGCCCAAAGAGGACATTCGACAAGTCGGCCTGATACACGTGGTGTTGGCGCGACTTCTTGACTGTTAGGAGTTCGTAACGAGCGTAAACGAGCAAATCAGATGGTGCAACTCGCCAACTGTGGAGGCATCGCGAAACCGAGTAGTCCGGTGCTCAATTACTATCTAAACCTTCTGGAAGATGCTATTTGCTCGCCTTTTCAAAGAAATGCCAGCTTTGGTTGGAGGCATGATGACTTCGCCCATGATCGTATTGGGCGGACGCTTCTCAAGATACTGGAAGTCATAAGTCATGACCATATATGCCAGCATAAGCTTCATCTCAAGATTGATGAAGAAGCGCCCGGGACACGCGTGCCTTCCATGACCGAAAGGCAAGAAGCTGTCTCCGGTGCTGATCAGAGATAGATTCTGCGACTTCAGATAGC
Source organism: Pseudocercospora vitis (assembly GCA_026120125.1). Lineage (NCBI taxonomy): Eukaryota > Fungi > Ascomycota > Dothideomycetes > Mycosphaerellales > Mycosphaerellaceae > Pseudocercospora > Pseudocercospora vitis. The sequence goes on along the minus strand of JALRML010000035.1, from coordinate 226,244 downwards.
TTTCCTTCTCTCTCGCCCTGCTGAAGCGGAAAGCATCGTATGTGTCTGGGTCGGGATAAATGGCGGGATCATGATGCCTTGTCCACACATCAGTTGCAATGATGGACCCATAAGGGGCCGTCCAGCCTTCTTCATCCTTGAGGCCGTTCTTGTCTATCACTTTCCGCTGTACTCCACGCACGCCGAACCCGGATACTCGCATGCTTTCGCGGATTGCGGAGTCTGTTATAACCATCTTCGCGAGATCCTTCTTGGACCATTGTCCGTTTGCTTCGCGGTATATGGTCTCCGCCTCTTCTCGAATGGCTTCGACGTGCCCCAGTTTCGGATCAGAGCCCAGCAGATCCAGCAGAACGTTGGCAATAGTGAATGATGAGGTATGAATGGCGGCGAATTCCAGGGGCATCAACCGTCTCGTGATCCAGTCGGGGTCGTACTCTTTCGTCTCACCTCGCTCTTTCGCCAGTCGGATCTGCCAGGTCAAGTAATCGTCGGGAATGTCGACATCGCCTTTACCTTCTCTATTGCTCTCTTCCCGCTCGATATCTGCTAGTCGCTTCTTGATAACTGGCAAGGTCAATTTCTTGCACTGCCAGACGAAGAATCGGTTGGGAATGGATGCGAGATGGCCTACGATGGGCTGCAAGAATCCTGGAGAGAGCTGGACCATCATAACCACGAACATCACGCCGGCGGCGAATCTGGCGTTCAGGTCCCGAAACTTTGCATTTCTGCAGAGTGGGAGACCAATGATCATTCGGTTCGATATTGCAGCTACGATGTCAGTCATGGTCTCCAGGACGTGGATCTCTTTCCACTCGTTGGAATCCTGGCCAAGCGTGTTGTCCACCTGGAACTTCACTTCATCCCAAGTAGATGGGATCAGGTTGGCCAGTTTGCGAGCGAGGTTCCTGTGGATGACCTCTTCGTGGAAAGTATGATGTAGAAGCTCTGGATCTGTGAATGCATATTGACCAGCGAGCATGTCAAAGTGAGCTTCAACAATGCTCGACTTGCTGTCTGGATGATCCAGGAGCCATCTCAGCTTGTTGTTGGGGATGATGATTTCCGAAGCGCCATTCAGAGTTGGGAAGACATAACTTTTCCCCTTGCTCAGATACTACGCAGACGATCAGCATCCGCTCTTGCAAAGAAGCACAACAGTTCTGGACACAGCCCACCTTGTGATATCCTTCCGCGAGATACTCACGCTGGTGTATTATACATTGGATTGCTGCTCTGATCTCTGCGAATGGGCCATTATCTTTGCGCCCAACCCTATCGCCGGTTTCAGCACATATCCCACAGGAAAGTGACAACTGCCAAATGCATACCAGGGCAGCTCGCGTGGCACATTTGCATGAGATACGAGCGCGGAGTAAGTCGTGTAGCACAGCAAGCAGGCTGCCGCAAGTATTGACCACGGAGCAACAGCCACCACGTCTGCGATCGACTGGACGACGGTATTAGCCATCTTCTAGATCAAGGATTGTGCGATCAAGTTGTCAAAAGCTCAGGTCAACATCACCAGACAGCTCGGCAGCAGTAGCCTTAGAACTTAGTCGATGCGTGGCGGGGCACGACCGTTGCAGAACAACCTTTGTTCCATCTCTCGCGCGGTCAACGCCTCCGGCTTTAGCACATGCAAGTTACCATATTCTGCAATAGCTGGAAGCCGTCTAGCGGCATGTCGTCTCCCGAGCTGGGGCGACCTGCGTTGCTCCGTAGTCCGCAGAAAGTTCCCTTGGAAGATCCGGCTGCCGAATCATGTTCGCAGCATATGAACGTAGCTCCCCGCTAGATCCTCCACCATGCGCAGGACAACTCAACATGGACCAAAGCACGCATGGTATGTTTTCGAAGAGACGTACCTGCGTTGCAGTAATCCCCAAGCCACGCCAGCAACGGACACGCCCAGCTTGCAAGTGGAGCTCAGCTAACAGCAAATCCCGACTCACTTTACTCTCATACTCTCAAAGCGGAACGGGGCAGCGGATGGTTCACTCAGATCATACCCAGAGAGGCAAACGCAGCGTTTGTGCCACGTCTTTCTTGGCTTTCAGCAGGTCGGATCGTACTCTGCAAAACAGATCAACGACAATGCTATAGAGAGTGACAGACTGCTGCCCATCACTACCCGCCTTGGCTACGCTACCCACTGTCGCTTCAGGTGACTGTACACTAGCAGGAGCCTCGTCGTGACTCTCGATAGGCAATTGAATGCCTCGGATTTTGTTGGTTGGGTCTTGGATCATCTAGCACATGCTGAAGCTTCCGCATGATCCGCAAGTGAACGACAAGGCGGTCCACAGCATGCAGCTTCCTACGTCAGTCGTCCGGCTCGCGCTATCGAGCTTGTGCATTGGTCCCAAAGGATGTCGGGGCAGTAGCAACGTGGAAATAGCAGGCTCGAATGAGGAGCTTGTTGTGCCAATCGAAGAAAGCTAGAGCAACATGAATACGTCTTTCATTAGGCGATAGACTCTGGTGCTTGCTAGAAATCCAGCATATCCATTATGGACGTCCTCGAGCATCGCTTCCACTCCAATGTCAGCAGTGGGGATTGGAAGAACAGCATCATCATCCCAGCGAAGCAGAATGGGCTCTCACCTACTCTGATACTTCTGGTTGTTGCAGCTGCCATTGCTGTATTCACAAGCTTCATCAAATCTCGAAAATCCGACAGATCTGCCAGATCTGCTGTCTACAGAGCGGTCCCCGTCCCTGTCGAGCCATCCTGGCTTCCTCTCGTGGGCCATCCCTTAAATCTGGTCTGGGACGCGAATAGCTTCCTCAACAGGCTACGTGAGAAGTACTCTGGTGGCATCTTCTCTCTGAATCTGCTGGGCACACGGCACCACATTCTCCACACGCCAGGTCTGACCCATACCTTCTTCGCTCAAGACGTGAAAGCGGACGTGAACGATGTGGCAGAACACATCGGTGTCGTCGTGTTCGGCTTTCCGAAGGAGGAGGGCGCCAAATTTCAAGCAGCTGCGGGAGACTTGCATGCTTTGGGGAAATATCTGGTCAATGAGGAGTACCTGAGTATAATGGTAGCGCGGACGACCCAGAGAGCGAAACGATACCTCTCGCAGTTTGTTACCGGCAGGCAGGATTCTGAGGAACAGATGCCATGGGAGCGACAGTCCAGTGTCACAACGGTGATCAACAGACAAGGACAGAAGGTTGTTGAGGCTGGGTTGTTCACCTTGACTCGCGACTTCATTGCCAACATGTCTTGTCCTTCCATTATGGGCTCCGATTTCCTCAAGAATTATCCTGATTTTTTTGACGACATTTGGACTGTTGATCGAGAATTCTTCAAATTAATTGCTAATTTGCCCTGGTGGGTGCCCTTTCCAGGCATGAGAGAGGGCCGTGCTGCACGCGATCGGATCGTTGAGCGACTTCTCACCTTCGAGACCGCAATGGAAAAGCAGAGAAATGGCGAAGATCCCGGACCGGACTGGTCGTCTTTAGAGGATGTTGGACAATACGTGAAAGAGCGGATGGGTGTGTACGAGAAATATGGCTGGTCTCTTCGGGCGCGAGCTGGGTATGAGCACTCATTGAACTGGGCTGCAAATGCGAACTCCAATGGTTTGACATTCTGGATGTTGAACCGCATCTACATGGATAACGATCTTCTGAGAAGATTACGAGAAGAGATCAGTACTTATATTCGTCTAGCGACGCAGCACTATGCCGAATCAACACAACAGGGATATGCCCCGGAGCGGGGATCTTCAGCCTTACCTGAATCTGAATCGGACTTCGAATTCTTTGACTACGAGGGTCTAATAGAGCGATGCGCTCTGCTCAAGAGCTGTTACATCGAGTGCCTTCGACTACATACAGCATCCTGGTCGTTCAAGATGGTCAAGGAAGACTTCCCCCTCCAGGCCAGGAAAGATAGTCAAAGCTGGCTACTCCGTAAGGGAGACTATTGCCATGCAGCTCACGAGCTACACAACACTGACCCGAACTACTTCGCCGAGCCTATGACATTCAAGCCGGATCGCCATATCAAGTATGATGCTGAGAAAGGGTACCAAGTCGCAGATCTAGGTACGATTCGACCATATGGTAAGTGGTGTTCATGTGGCTTGCTTGCAGGAGACTGAGTTACATACCAGGTGGCGGATCGAGTATGTGTAAGGGGAGGCACTTCGCTGTGAAAGAGGTGATGATATTCACAGCCGCCATCATTACGATGTGGGATATCGAGCCAGCAGGGGGTGGAGAGTGGATCATGCCATCCCCAAGGAAGACCACGGCTACTCATGGCACTGACGATGCATGCAGAGTCTGGATATCGAGAAGAGGTGCATAGACATACACTACACCCAGCCGCTCGAGTGGCCTGCAGATAATATATAATATATCTTGGAGCCAGAAGTAGCCGCTACGGCACCAGCATCCATTCGACGCCCTCATATCCTTTTCGCCTGCTCAGACTAACCTGTATGTCATTCTCCGGCTTCACTGCTGCAGTGAATAGAAAGCCGTTGCCTTTCTCCACCCGCGGCGGCACATATAACTCTCCATCTTCGCCAGACAGTTCGAATCCTGCACAGAATAGTGCTGCAAGACCTTCCACTTCTGCCTCCGCAAAGTGCCTACCTGGGCAAACATTGAAGCCTCCTCCGAACGAGCGGAAGGAGCCTGTGTGCACTTTGCCGCTGCCATCTCGGTACGATGTTGCTGGGTCCACTCCTTTACCTTCAGTGGTCTTGCCGAACATTGGTAGAAATCGACCGGGTTTGAAGTGGTCTGCGTCTGCGCCCCAGACGCTTTGTCTCGAATGAATGAGGGTCGAGGCGTACTGGATGGTTGCACCCTTCTTCAACAGACATGTCTCTCCTGTGCTTCCGTTGGTCACAAGAGTGTCTTCCGCGATGACCCGATTCGTGTGTAGTGGTGCGACCACGCGAAGTGTCTCTCTGAAAGTGCTAGCGAAGAGCGGACACGCGGTCCGGAGTTTCGAAACGCTGACCTCACATCGCTGTGTGGTTCTTTGTATGCATCGATCAATCTCTCCTCGGATGTCTGCCAACAGTCCCGGATCCCGAAATATGAAACTGATGAACCAGAAGGACGACGGGATCATGTTCACCAATAGTGCATGCGGTGTGCCAGATTCTGCTCGTCCATAGGCTTCAGGTGACAATCCGAAGCTCAGATGGAGAGCAGCCCTGTCTTGCACAAACTTACAAGCAGCTTTGTAGCCCTCGTTCTGCACATATTTCTCCCACGCGCGCAGCCATCTCTCTCGTGCCATGAATGCTTCGCGTGCGAAGAGTGAGGGTGCAGGGCTCATCATAAGCACCTGGATATTCTCCTCCCAGACCCAAAAGTCTTTCATCAGCGATTGATCTGCTGTGACGGGGCTCTCTGACCCGTAAAACGCTTTGAGAGCAGATTGTGACATGTGCTCCCTGATCCAACTCCAAAGGCCAAACTTGAGTCCGCCTCCCGTGTCAACAAGCTGACCAAGCCGGTTGACCTGAGATGCCATGTTTTTCAAAGCGAGCTCCTTCAGGGCATCCAACTCATCGCCCGGTGCGAGACTGCCATGAATCAACTTATGTACCTCCATTGTGAGATTCGGCCTGCTCCCATCCTCGCCAAAAAGATTGTCCTTCAAGACTGCCACAGTCTTGTCATCGAAGCAGAACACCTTCCCAATCACGTCTACAATCATCAGCTCAAGACTTACTGATCGATTGTTTCGTTTCTCCAATGCTGTAGCCCAATCCGCCGAGCTCACAATGTACATTCGCCCATTCAGCATGGGCAGTCCATATAGCCCCACGCCCGGGTGCTTCTCGTCCATCAAACGGTAGTACTCAGCACCTTTACCTAGCACGCCGAAAAGATGGCCAAAGATAGGCGTACTGTTCGGCAAATATGGAGGCTCTCGCGGATCTCGTCGAGGTGTAATGAGCCATTGTAGCAATGCGATCGTCGAGACAACGAGGCCACCAAGCCAGGTGAGAATGATGAACCACGAAGGCATCTCAATTCATGATAGGACGAGTATACGGTCAGTGAGGTTTCTCCAAACACCATCTGATCGTACACAATTCTCCAGAGTTGAGACCCAACCATAGACCAAGAGACGATACTCCGAGAGCTCCGACAGTCCCAGATTTCCTAACATGGAGCTTCTGCCGATCATAAAAATGCCATCGCTTGCGGAGTGCCCATTTGGAAAGCTCTTACGCATTAGCTGAAACCTTGGCTGCTTTTCCTAAACCTAGAGTAGGTAGTGACGTTTAGCTTGAAGTCTATGATCCTTCACTGCACGTACCTGCTCAAGTCGCTCAACATCTGCAGGTCAACACTCGTGTTTGGACGATGTTGCAGACGGCGCGAAATGCTCGTCAGCTTCAGATCGGACATCGGCGGGCTTCCTGGCTGGCTTCTCGGTCAGGCACATCGTTGCACCCGTGTCTACGATCAGGGAGTGCAGCTCGAGTATTGCTAGCATCTTGATTAAAGCTGTCTCTATGACTTTCGCACATGGCGTTGCTCAACAACCCAGAGTCCATGGAGGCAACAAAAGTAGCAGCTGGGTTTGGACTCCTGCTGGCCACTGGTCTGTTCCTCTCATACCTTTTCCACAAGCCATCGTTTCCGAAGAACGCACCACCTTTAACGAAAGAATCGTGGCCGATCATTGGCAGTCCAGCTTTTTTCCGCGAAAGATGGAACTTCTACCAGCGCTCCAGCAAAGCCAGCCGATCTGGACATTTCTCCTTCTACGCTGGCCAGAATCCGGTCATTGGTCTTTCTGCCGTTGAGGAATCTTCTCGGAGACTATTCTTCGACTCCAAAGCATTAAGCGCTGCGGAAGCATACTCAGTCCTGCTTGCCGGCGTGCCATCAGTTAAGAGAAATGTCGTGGTCAATCCCGGCGCTGAAGGCCTTGACCTTACCGACAAAGATGCCAAGCTTCGATACCGAATGATCAGCATGATGAAGAGCGAGAAGCTGGCCCTTTGTATCCCTTGGATGATACGGGATGTCCGGAAAGCAACTGAACAGCTGAAGGAAGACCCAACAGGTCGAACGGACCCATTCGAGAGCGTCTACCGGATTGTGTTTCAGTTGACAGTACGATTATCTGCCTGTGATGAGCTGGCAGATGATCTTGTCCTGCGAGAACAGACTTTGTACTACTTTGAGCAGATCGCCGGTGCGACCAGCCCTTTGACGATTATGTTCCCTTGGCTGCCGTCTTGGGGCAAGGTGATGAGGACCTATGGCGGCACTCGGCTCTTCATGATCTTCAAGAAGCTCATGGATAAGAGGAAGATCGGTGACGACTATCCCAACGATACTCTTCAGATGCTGGTCAACCTGAAAGATAGTCCAGTGGATGTGATTGAGGTATGGATCTCTTCGAGCATGAACTTGATGCAGGCTTCGAATTGTACTGATTGTTTATTCGAAGTTCGTCATCAGCTCCCTTTTTGCAGGTCAGAATAACACCGGAATCCAAGGTGCTTGGATTTTGACGCACTTGGCACACAGCCTCGACTGGCAGAAACGGGTGCGGGATGAAGTTACTTCTGTGGCGAACAAATACTGCCATGATAGTACGCTTCCACTGGCCGAGAGGATGGCAAAAATCCCTTTCGATGCATGGGATACTGAATTTCCAATGATCTACCTGTGCCTTAGGGAAACCATGCGTTTAGGAATGCCAGGAACAGCGTTCCGGAAGAACGTCTCCAATCACAACATCCTGATTCCTGGCACAGAAGAGGTCATCCCGCCGGATACGTACGTCGCAATGCATGTGTTTGACACCCATCTCAACTCAGACTTCTACGACGAGCCAATGAAGTGGGATCCTTCCCGATACTTGCCTGATCGTGCGGAAGACAAAAGACAGCTCTATGCTTGGATGGGCTGGGGCCACGGAAGGTAAGTACCGTACTAGCCATGCAGAGCGATTGAATACTGAGAATCTCATTTGCAGGCACCCTTGCTTGGGAATACGCTTCGCCAGATTAGAAATCAATATGATAATCGCCTTCTGGTGTGCTTACTTCCCAGATTTTGAGCATGTCGATGCCAAAGGGATCAAATGTCCAAAGGCGCCTACGTTCAGGAATCAGCAGATTGGAACCCATAGGCCAGAGAGCAAGGTTTACCTTAGCTTCAAAGCTGAAGAAAGGCCATGAGGTGCAAAGAGATGCCATCCACATCGCGGACCAAAAGGAGGACACCCCGAACACCTAGACAAAGGATGTGCTTCTGCCACTACACCAAGGAATTTGAGAGATGCACGTGAGCCATCGCATTTGGGATGATTCGGAGGTGGGAGAAAACAATGCCTGTGGGTAGTAGGCTTCCCATGTGATGGCGCAGCAGAAGCCTACTCCAAGCGGTGTCTGCAGCCAATATTCTGGGCACCTGAAACTCAAAGCGGTCTCAGCATCCAGCGTCAGTGCCGGTCTGAGATCACGGACCAACACGGTAGAGCATCCGGCCTTAGCTACTGCACCTGGAGATCTGAACAGTTCGAATTCATCGTTTGCCCCATAGGGTCGAACATCCTCCATAGGATCGAGCTGCCAGAGTCATACGCACACAGCGAGAGACGATGCTGACCATTAGACCGAGAGGCTCGTAAAGAACTTTGGCGTTCTTGAGGAGAATCTCGCATGGAAGTCCAGGAAAGTTGGAGCCAAGAAGCTAGAGGGCACAAGCACGCGATGTATGCTTCGAGTATAATATTCGCGCTCTGTGTGCATCCTCATCATGAACGAGCGCGCAGGTAGAACGAACATACAAGTAGGTCATGACAGCCGCTCGTCGCAGTGACGAGATGGCAGAACGAATGTAATCATTTCACTTCAGGGCAAAATCCTCGGAGTGAACACTGTTATGTGTAATGTGGATAGCTCTCTGCGGACGTCTTTTAGAGCCGATTACTGCTGAGGTATCCCATGTGAGCCATTTTTGTTCGCTCTTCGGCTCACCTCAGCCTAGGCTCTGAACCAGAGTTGCGGACACGCTTCGCGTATCGCATGTATGCCCATCGCAAGCGCTTCGTCGCCGCAATCGAAGATAAGTGCATGTTCTCCCGTGCGGCCGCGCGCTTCGTAGTGGCACACCTCCTGTGATTGCAGATGGGAACTTCTCTAATATTGACTGAGCTTCGCCGAACGAATGCTACTCGGCATCGCAAGGAGTTCGCGAGTGCTTCAAAAGGCGTCCTGCACTTCGTGGCATGGTGTTGTGCCTAATCTTCTCTCCTTTTGTTCAGGTCAGCTTTGCCAGCTATATGTCAAGATATGACGCGTTGTATCACGGAATTGAGACGGTATACCACTTTGCAACACGTGTATGAGAGCATGTGGGATGCAACGAAGAACGGAGGACGTCGACAACTCGAAACCCCGTCCCAAGCTTTGACCATCTCCAATTCCGCAAGTTCTTCAACTTCACGTGTTTCTGCCTGCTACAACAACAAATGGTTACCACAGGAGTCAATCCTCTCTCCATATATTGTAGAAATGTTCGCCTGCCGCGGCGACTGGTGATTCGCTACGGTTCGACCTGGAAGGCTCGCATTCCCACGTCGGACTAAGGTTTGCAAAGGAACCGAAGCATGTAGCTACGCTCTAAACACATCGGCTCTTACTATGACGATAGTTACGTTCTTAAGGGTGCTCCCGAATAACCCGAGAACACATGCTTCTTTCCTGCTCCCTTCTAGCAAATCTGAACTTTGTTTCTAAGATACTCCCCTTAAGGCGCCAGCTCCTTTTCAGTGGCACCAGATGTCCAGAGACCAGGATATTTGAGCTGAGCAAAATACATATCTCTGCTGACTTCCCGACTACGCAAGTTCAGATGAAGAGCGACACTGCAGCATCTGCGCAAATGTCAATGCTGGCCTCATCACGAGGGGCCGTTACCAAGACTGAGAAACAGGCTTGGAAGATTCATAGTCTTTGTGCAAGCTTTCACGACCTTGAGCTCGATGGCATAGAGTGGCTGAGCGACAAGCTTAGCAACGTGGTGCTAGGAAATGCTTCCGCGAGTGGTGCGGATGTATAATTCGTTGCCATATGCACTGCTTCCACGGCTGTCTCCGGAAGTTCGATGGGTTGGAAGTGTATATGCTTATGATGATTCATACTGTACACCTTGACAGATGACAACATCGCTGCTCAATGACCATATTTCAGGCCAGGACCGCATGTTAACTGTCCTTTTGATGGCGGCAGGGGACTGGATACTGAGTTTTAAGAGAATCTTGGTGAGATCATTCTATGCTTGGTGGAAGTAGGCAAGTCTTTCGTCCTCACGAGAAGTAGATTGAGCCGATCGAGTCTGCCATGCTATGGTTGGGTTGACTAGGTCGCTCGGCAGAAGGGAAGGAATGTTCGTCATTCACGAGGTTGCTTGACGATGAATGCAGCGTTCTGCATTGATCCCAGCGATCGCGGTCGAGTCAGGCCAGTATATGGTCTCCACGAAACTTGTAACCTCTTGCCATTGAACAAGACAAACCATACGCATTACAGACCAAGACCTGCCACACCGCTTCACATACTCAAGCCATCATTCAAAAGCTGTCAATGTCCCCGATAAGTCAGGGTACTCAACAGACAATGTGACAGGCTTGGCGAATTCATTGTCGTGACCCAATGGCTCGTCACCTTCTCGTGGTATGTGCATCTCCACGGGCCGAGACGGCACTGCAACTTCCTGGAGACATTTGTGGTGATAGAGCCCACAGATTTGGCCGTAAACCGCCACAGTCCACAAAGGCTTTGAATACCGCGGGCATCCCTTTCGCTCGCTTTGGCGGCGTGCTTGTCCGGAAGTAGCTTCCCCATACCGATGCATGATTTATGTAGGATGCATTCCATGCGAGATACCTCCATATCTGCAAGACTTCTACAGCATTGAGCCAATCCATTGCACAGAGCGAGCTCTTGCTAAAGCTTCAGAATGCATTCCTTGCCAGTTACTTCCGACAACCCCGTCCATTGACTTTCCGCAGCGAATGTCGGCATCGCGCAAGCTTTGTCCATTCTCGCTCGTCTGTAAAAGCGAGGCCGCTGTGCTCATGGCGAACAGGAAGGCTCGGGTTCATTCGCAACTACGTACCAGTTAGGGTAGCACATGGGCAGTGCGAGACAGCTTCCGACACCGGTGGAATCGATCGGTCAATCTTTGGATTGCTGTGGGAGAAAAGAGGCAGGATGCCGAGGATAGCCGGAAAATGGTTGCTTTGCCTGGGGAAAAGCAAGCTGGACAAGAAGTATTTTGTAACAAAAAAGAATTCCCCTCCAGTTTGATTGCACAAATGCCACCGATGAGACCAAGGCGGCTGGTACCTGAACATCACAAGTGGGCCAAGCGGATTGATGGCATGAGCCGCATGATATGATGGTGAATGTCATCGTGCTCACAAGGGAGAGTGGTGCGTGTCGCTTGGTGAGAGTCTGACGATTGACCTCCGAAGAGTTTCCGTAATGCACGGACGCGGCCAAAGTGGGGGCCTTGACGTCTCACGGTGCTGAGTTGTCCTTCGTGAGTGAGTAAAGTATGCTGACTGAGCAGCAACAAAGCATTGCATGAGCAGCACCCGGCGGCCTGATAACAGCTCGACATATAATCAACGTAAAATTTCCCAGAAAAACAGAGGCATTCCGGCCGACAGCGTCTTCCGTAAGCATTGTGTCAACCACTATCCGCACCTGGTCCCACCATGACGATGAGAGCTCTCGATGGGCGGGGCAGCATAGCAGGGCGAGACCTATCCTAGCACTTTTCCACGGCGCCACGCAGATACGTCGCCGTGACTAGAACCGTTTAAAAGATTGCTCGTGCTCACTGCGATATTCCTTCTCATTTTGTCCTCACTCTGACACCAAAAGTAACATAACCCTGTCTCACACTTCACCGCGCAAAACCAACACAGACATCATCACCATGCCTCAGAGAATTCCAGAAGCCGAGTCCCTCCTCGAACTCCTGTCCCTTAAGGGCAAGGTCGTCGTCGTAACCGGCGCTTCCGGCCCAAAGGGAATGGGTATCGAAGCCGCGCGCGGCTGCGCTGAGATGGGTGCCGACCTCGCCATCACTTACGCATCACGAAAAGAGGGCGCCGAGAAGAATGCCAAGGAGCTCACGGAGAAGTACGGTGTCAAGGTCGGCGTGTACGAGTGCAAGGTCCAAGACTACGCCAACGTCGAGAAGCTCGTCGCCGATGTGATCAAGGACTTTGGCAAGATCGATGGTTTCATCGCCAACGCCGGCGCTACCGCCAACAGCGGTATCCTCGACGGCTCGGTGGAGGACTGGAACAAGGTCATCAACGTCGACCTGAACGGCACTTTCAACTGCGCCAAGGCTGTCGGCCACCACTTCAAGGAGCGCGGCACTGGTTCTCTCGTCATCACCTCTTCGATGTCTGGACACATCGCCAACTTCCCACAAGAACAGACATCGTATAACGTCTCCAAGGCCGGTTGCATTCACATGGCCAAGTCCCTTGCCAACGAGTGGCGCGACTTTGCACGTGTGAACTCCATCTCACCTGGCTACATTGACACTGGTCTCTCCGACTTCGTCGCCAAGGATATCCAGAAGCTCTGGCACTCCATGATCCCGATGGGCCGTGACGGTCTCGCCAAAGAGCTCAAGGCCGCCTACGTCTACTTCGTTTCGGATGCATCGACGTACACAACTGGTGCTGATCTCCTCATCGACGGTGGCTACACCTGCCGGTAAATGCAGAAACGATCTAACGAGACATGATACCAAAATTTCGAGCCCCTGCGCCGTCATGGCATAGCTCTCAGTAGCTTTGTGGGTTAGGATTTGAGATGGGTTAATTTTCTGATGTGTAAATATGCACCTCAAACGTAGCTTCAAGAATGAATGCTACAATACGATGACGGCCACACGCGCACCTGATTGCGACCCAATCTTCTCTCGCCTCTAGCACAAGATCATTTCATGTTCCATTTACTGCATTTAGATTTTCGATACACGACTTTCAACGCGCGCGCGCCAGCTTGACGTGCCCTGACGTGCCCCACGGTGGGACATTGGGAGTACAGTACATACTCCACCTGCCTACCGAACTTCTTCCACCCGTGATGTCACACAACCACATGCTTGAATGCCGACGCAAACCGGTTCGCAGGATGCAGACCCGTCACGGGCGACCCACGTGTTCCTGCATCGTCTCCAGCCGTATGCCAGAACCTGACATTATCCAATACCCAGCAACATAGTCAACGAGTCAGTGGGGCTGGCCGCGAAATCAAACTACATGGGCGTGGGGTAGTTCGAGACGGATATCGTATTGAGCGAAGAAAAGAAGCAAGGACCACAGCATAGTGACATGTCAGTCATGGATTCGAAAGCCCGCGAAAGGTGACCAGAAGTCTTCCCCGTAGGCGTCAGAGATCGTGAGCACAAGTCAACCGTGTCGGCATATCATCAAATGACCACGGAGTTTTGCCGAATGCTTGCAGCGCAAGTCAGAGGATGCACGCCTTCGTGGTATGCGTGCCGTTACACACCCGTAGGCTACCTTCTTCAGACCCCGAGGCAACAGCAGTGTGCCATACCTCACCAACGCTGTCTGCGGACCGGACAACACTATAAAACCATTCGGTCTCCCAAAGACATAAAATGCGAGTGTGATTCTCAAATGATGATGATTGCTGCCTTTGTTGAACCGACTCTGTACATAAGCTAAGTAGGTAGTGTGGGTAGTAATACATGATCCCAAGGGTGAAAGGCCCTCCTATTGCTCCCCTCCAGCGCCTCGCTCATACCGAAACGCCTGGAAAGCGACTCAAAATGCATTTGTCCATCACTCCTTCGTCAAATTCCATTAAATATATCCGTGTTCTGTCCTGTTGCTCCAGAATCACTTCATCATCTCCGTAACGTACAGAACGAATCAAAGATCGCGGCGAGGGTATATAAAAAGTTCTCGTGTTCCACCAAACTCCTGCTGGGACCCAACTCATCGTCGTGCACCAGCAGCTTCCAATCCTTTGATTATCTGATTACAGCATTCCACTCGCACTGCCACCTCTTCCGAACAGAGTTGGAGCATGTCCTCGGCACTGATCTCCCAGAACTCCCTTCTCTTCTTCGCTAGATGCAAGGGACTGCCCTCCGCCCCACGAAAGTCGACGTTGGCGCCTGCACTGAGGAGGACACCCACCACTTCCAGGCTGCCCGGATGTCCGGCCTGCGAAGCCGCCACGGCGAGTGGCGATCCGAACCTTCCATCCTTGTCTCGCTGATTCACCTGCGCACCGTGCTGGATGAGCATCCGCACGACCTCGTCGTTGCACATCCATGCCGCGGAGAGGATGGGGAAATCGCAGAGCCCTCCGGCATGGTTCGGGTTGGCACCGTGTGCCAGCAGAGCTTTCACTTTGTTCGAGCCCTTGTCAAAAGTGGCGGAGTTCAGATGACAGACGTCGCAGGAACCCTGGATGTCTTCGGTGAGGCGGTGTGCGACCACCAGGCTCTGGATTTCGGAATTATCCCACAAAGCAGCAGCGATCAAACTTCCCGAAGCGTGATTCAAGGTCGATTCTGCGCCGCCAGTGTTCAGAAGAACTTCGGCCTTTTTCAAATCGCCCCGATGGATAGCCCGGTAGAGGGTCTTGTCATAAGTGGAGGAAGGCGGAGGAAGAGGCTTGGTTGGGTGGTACTTGCCACCTCCCCATATGTGTTTGACGCTGGAGCCCATGTCTCTGAGAGACATGATCTTCAGGCGCTTCTGCAAGCCATTGATGTCCATGTTTCCGTTGGTCTCGTCGCATGGTGCGGAAGCGTATGTGTTGACACTGATGGCGAAGCTTGAGAACGAATGCGAAGAGTTGCGTTTGGTGTTGCGGAAAAGTGCTTCAACCGACCACCGGTTCTTACGTCGTTGATCACGGGCAGCGATTAGTTCGTTGATCTCTGCAATGTAGGCTTGAAGTTGCGCTTGCTCCCAGTTCCTGAGTTGCTGCCAGAGGCGGAAGCAATCAGGGTCAGAAAGCTTCCCTTCTTCTCCTTCCTTGAGAGGAGGGTGATGTCCTGTGCAGGGGTGAATGTGTTCGAAGTTGAATCCGCAGTGACCTTTCTTCGCTGAATCCAAATGTCTTTGCAGATCTTCTTGATGGTCGAAACCCATCTCACACTTCTTACACTTGTGTCGGCCCTTAAAGGACTCCAAGTGCCCGTATAGGTGGTCGATCAAAGTGTCATCCTCTTCAAATTTCTTCCCGCACATCATACATGATCTGGGCTCTACGCCCAGCCAGGTCTCGACATCTCGACGTTCTGTAGGCACCGCACTCTTGACCACCGTTTCGCGCAGCCGGCGGGGCTTCGGTATTGGGTTCGGCACTGGTTCGATAACATCGTCTGCCGAGTTCAGCGATGTTTCCGTCGACAGTGTAGGCCGACTCGAAGTTTGACGACTCCGGCTGGAGGAGGGACGGCTAGATACGGACTCTGGGGGCGAGGTGCTGACGGTTGGAGGCGCAAGTGGCTTGTCGTCGCGAAGACTGGCACTTGAATGCCTGCGTGGAGGTTGTTTCGTCATCTTGGTGGGCGGCTCCATAGAGCCATGCATGGAGTGGTCCTCCTCTGCAGGCTCACCGGACCAAGCTTTGACAGTCCTTGGAGTCGTTGCGTACTCCGACTTAATCGGCGTATGAGACCAGTCCATGCTTCCGCTCCAGCCGCTCTTCACATCCTCCGGCTTCTTCCTGAAATCAGCCAGTGACTTGGTGCTCCGGAGGTTGGATTGTGGAGGCAGTTCATCTGGGATGGTCATGGACGTCATGGTTGAGGCCCATGAATGCGCCGATAGAGACTTTCCGCTCTCGTCGGAAGACAGCGATCGCTGCTCACTGCCATCTGAGGCGACTGAAGACAAGTCAATAGGGTTAGCACCGGTGGCTTCACCGTGCTGCTCTCTCCGATGCCGTTGGAGGTCGTGGTTGCGCCCAAACGACCTGCCACATTTGAGACATAGATGCCTCTTATCGGGCTGGAGCCCGAGTCTCCGGCGGTGCATATCTGTGTGACGGTGGCGAGCTAGGGCCCTCTTTTCCGTATAGGTGGTACCACAGGCATCGCACTCATAGTTGATGCGAGCCCGCTTATGTGGCGGCAGATTGCTGTCTGGCGAGGGCCCATCGCTGTTGCTGTAGCTCTCGTCTGACTGCGCATAGCGCTCCGGCTTCACACCAACAAGAGAGTCGTTCTCCTCCGCGATCGAGCCGAGGCTCGTGCTGCGGTCGTAGGTAGACTGGAGTTGCGACTGCTGTGGTTGTTGAAGATGTGTTGTCTGTATGGTGTGGAAGTCCATGCTGTGATGGTCTGTGTTGACGCGCGAGGGAGAATGGGCCGGTTAGGATGACATCGACAATAGTACCGGAGCGATGTGCAGGATCAATATCTCCAGGTGATATTGGACGTGTACATGGACTATCTCTCGTCTTGACGCAAAGTAGAAAGGTCGCAATGGGTCAGAACAACCCAAAGGCTAGTGACTGACGTGCAGCAATAAGGCGATTGACGCCGCGGAGGATGCTAAATTGCACACGAACCTGGATCTTCTGCTAGGGGTTCGGACAAAGGGTCGCAGGTGGGCGAAGTGTGACATTCGACGCTTCATGTTCATGTTACTAAGGACATATGCAAGCAATCCACGTGCATTAGCTGCCAACCTGAAAGTGGCGAGCGTGAATCTTCCAACACTATCCCGTTGCGGACAAGATCAGAAGACAGATCGAGGGCGCCCGCAGCGAGATGGGGGCTAGGAGGGACCAACCAACTCGTCTCCGGGAAAAGCGGAGGGTCTGCCGAGAGATAATGGCTGCGACGTTTCATGTCTGCGGTCCCTGCAGCATCGATCATGACCGATCGGCGTGGAAGCCGCCTAGAACAGTGAACGCCTCTGGACGTCTGTCCCGCAGGCGGCGAGGCGTCTCGGTCGGCATGCGTCAAGCATCAGTCAGTCCGCGTTTGCGTCTACATGGGTATGACTACGGGCTGCAGATGGGAGGGAGGACACATGAGTCTCGACTTCCCCTCTCCCGCTGAGCTGCACGAACATCGTTCGGTTTGATCGATGTTCGTTCTCAACAATCACTCACGGGTGCCGAGGGTTCTTCGATGTTCACGAGAGGGGAATTCTCAGCGCGGCGGATAGCTTGCCTCATTCGGAATCATGCGGAAATGCCGGCGACAGTCGCCATTCAACGCGCCCTGCAATTGCACAAGTCGCCGGCGGCGGAGACTTGTGCACCTGTCCCGCGTTGGATGTCAGTTGCTTGCTTTGGTATCAGGTCCTGAATACGGTGCCCACCTGATTCGACCCGTCAAGCTGATCCGATAGAGCGGCTGACGGCACTAGTACTCTGTAACAGATCTACCCCGTGCAGTTTTGACTTGCCCATTGCCGCCGGAAACGAAACCTACCGTCGACCGGACCACATCATGACCCGTGTGTCGACTGGGCTGTATATTCGGGATCGAGAGGTTCTCGTAGGAAGAACTTACCAAGCGAGCATGGCAGAACGGACGTGCTCCGTGGAAGACTGCTGTCATCACACGCAGGACGCAACCGCCTCCGCGTATGTTGGAAGTAGCTTGCCTTGTGAGAGTGAGAGAAGTGACTATTAGGGACTTTTCAATAATCGTTGCGCCTCTTCCGCAGCAGGACTGCCCCGTGCACGCGGTGGTACAGTAATCCGTCAGCATGGTCGCGCAACGAGTTCTCCTATCGTCCAGCGCAAGATGCAGTGTGGGTCTCAGCGGTCTCGTGAACACTCCTGAAGATGCAAGACGTCCATCGTCTGACAAGCCCAGGCGATCGTTCTCCAGCGATAATGCAGGAGAACAACTGAGAGCAAGGCTGTCGATTTGAGTTACAATGGATGGGGCAGCGTTGTGGTTGTTGGGCAGCAGTGCATCCGAGTCAAGTGGCCGCCCTATAGCGCCAACGGTGCACGCAACATACGCTTTAGGAGATAGTGGAGCAGAGCCGCAGTCGATTGAAATCTCCTTGTAAGCCATGTGCAATCCGCATTTGAGATGCGACAGGAGACCGCGAGCATGATGATTGGCAGCAGCTCGGCCGTTGGTGGTATAGAAGTTCGTGATTGGTAGTCGGCGCCATTTGCCTAGGCCGCCTTGTGTACGCCTCTCCGCTGGAGACAGACACGAGGGAGGAAAATGACGCGGTCACGACACCAGACATGCTGGAACAATCGCATACCAGTAGTAGGACTACACAGCAGTTGGGCATGTTGGTTATGTTGGTTGTCTGGCCGCGTCTACCCCAGCCAGCGCCCCTAGGCAGAGTCCGGATCGATCAGTATCCAGAGCCAAACTCACAGACTCCACCGGTCTTCGCTCGAACGAAAGCATTCCAGCCTTGAACGGGCTCCTACTAATTGTCGTCGACGTGCATTACAGTATTATTGAGAGCAGAAAGCAGAGCATCGAGTTTCGGAATCGCATTTCACCACTTCGCTCACTCAGCTCAGCTCAGCTCAGCTCGGATGGCTTGGCTGACGTCCCGTCTCTCCTCCCTCCCTCTGCTGCTGGACAGCAGAGCAGAGCCCCTCGCTAACTAGCACTAGTACAGAACCAAGGCGCACGTGCAACCACAAGCAGCAGTGTGTCTGGCAAACTTGGTATGCCTGCCCATGAAGACCCTCTGATCAAACTCCGACGAGCCAACCCAAGCCAAAACAACCACCCAAGTTGCTCTCCGCCCCCGCCGCCCCTCACTCCATCGACCCCTGCCCATCCGCGCCAAGTTGTGCCATCGCCCGGCAGCCAGCTACGATGGTGCTAGGTCATAGGAAGAACTCGCTGGGCAGCCGGTCCAGCATGGAAGGCCACAGCGATGCTGAAGATGGCGACGAGACGGTGGTCAGCTCGGAGCAGGGCAACGTCCTCACCCATATCATCTCCCAACTACGACCAGGCGCCGACCTCAGCCGCGTCACACTTCCCACTTTCATTCTCGAACCGCGCAGTATGCTCGAACGGATCACGAACTTCATGGCACATCCCGAGACGCTTCTCGCCCCTCCGTCGATAGAAGACCCCGTGCAACGATTTGTCGCTGTGACCAAGTTCTACATGAGCGGATGGCACATCAAGCCGCCAGGAGTCAAGAAACCGCTGAACCCGATCCTGGGCGAGATATTCACAGGCTACTGGGACTACTCGGATGGGACCCGGGGCTACTACATCTCCGAACAGACCAGCCACCATCCTCCCAAAAGTAGCTATTTCTTCATGGCGCCAGAGCACCACATCCGGATCGACGGCACGTTGAAACCACGCAGTAAATTCTTGGGCAACAGCGTAGGCAGTTTCATGGAAGGCATTGCGGTCCTCCGGTTCTTGAACAGAAACGAGCGATAGTAGGTGCTGTCCATGCCTGGAGATGGGCTGGGAAAGATACCATGCTGACCGTGACCAGCTTTGTGACGCAACCGAACATGTACGCTCGCGGCATTCTATTCGGCAAGATGAAGTACGAGCTTGGTGACCACGCTGTCGTCCGATGTCCTGAAACAGGGCTCGAAGCGGATATCGAATTCAAGGTGAAGGGCTGGGTTGCCGGAACGTACAATGCCATCGGTGGTTTCATCAACGACAGCAAGACGGGCAAGCATCTTTTCGAGCTCAGCGGATTTTGGAACGCGCAAATGTACATCAAAGACCTTTCCACCGGCAAGAAAGAGCTGCTGTTCGATGCATCGCACGCGAAGCCGAGCATACCCAAGAGCAGGCCTCTGGAAGAGCAGGCTCCTCGAGAAAGTCAGAAGCTATGGCACAGTACGACTGCGGCCATCAAAAAGGCTGACCAGAAGACTGCGACGGACGAGAAATCACGGATAGAGGACGAGCAGAGGAAAGAGGCGGCTGAGCGCGGCGAACAAGAGTGGAAACCGAAGCTTTTCAGGCCTGCGCCACCGGGAGATGAGCAAAGCCTGGATTGGGTCATTGATGCCGAAGTCGACCATACTGCGCCGATTGAGAAGCAAATCGAGCAGATATTGGCCATTGCACCAATCCTGCCAGGACAAGGGCAGTCGTCCTCGGGGTCTCAACAGCCTCAGCCACAGCACCAGATCCCGCAAAACCTGCCGATGGAAGACTCGGGACCCCAAAAAGGGTCTCAACCGCAGACTCAGCAGCAACCTGCCAACGACTTGATCGACTTTGGACAGAATGATACGCCAGCCGAGAAGACACCGTCAGCACCACACGTGCAAGAGCCGGACGAGATGTCCCACCCATCACTGCAGCAGCCGTTGGTGCCGACGCAAACTTCACAACCGACACCTGGAGCCGCTGCTCGAGGCAAGGGAGGATATGGCGATCCGATCAGGCGAATGGACAGTACCGGAGCAGAGGATGTCTTTCACGATGCGGAGTCCTGAAGCTGCGTAGAATGATGTTGGAGTTCAAGGCATACATTCCGGGGACAAGAGGACAGCGAAATGTTGCATCAGTTATATACCACGAAAGCATGAGCGTTCTTCAACAGAGTGAGCTCTCTCCAGAGATGATGACGATGACGACGACGCCGTGATCGACGCTTTCAACAATGCCACTGTCCACAATGTCGATAGTAGGACCATCTCGGGACCTTCCGAAGTGGTCCGACCTGTGCTTCCCAACCACCAGCTAGCTGTGATCGCGAACAGGGTCATTCTGGGAGTGGTCCTCGTGGAGTTTCCAGACAATGCTAGCTGCTGTCATGGTGTGGAGGGAACAAGAAGAGCGGACATGTTGCAAACCTGTGCTGCAGCTTCGTTCATCCATGGTACGTAGCCTGGTATCGGGCTCCCGAACCATTGACTGTGCCAGGCATTGACTCGATAAGGGTGGCCAGTGGAGGGATCGGAGATAGCGGCATATAGAGAACAGCACAGGGACATATCTATACGGTATCACCAATGCGGTGGCGGATTACGCTGGTGATCATCGAGAATGGTAGGCTGCGTATGTGGTTTGATCAGTCTCTCGTGGTTTTCACATGCTCGCTTGACCTTCCTATTTCTGGACGCGTATGTAAGCTACGGCTCTCATGTGAAACTTGAGCTGTGACGCTGTGTCTATGTACCATAGAAATATCTTTGAACTGTATACTTTCCCATATGGACGGTATTCTCCTGATCCCGCCAAGCGAAGGCAATTGATCGTTTTTCCGCCTCTGCTGTAGCCAAATCCGTCTCGGGACGCGCCTTTCACGCGACTTACACCAAACGGCCGTGCATCTGCAGCTTTCCTTCTCAGCAACGCTTTCACTCACCTACGGCGGTCGCGACTGTGTGGCCCGCATTCTTCCGACATGGCCTCAGATCCGCGACGACGACCAGCTCCTCCACCTCCACCACCTCCGCCCGCAGAAGACAATACCACAGCAGCAAGCATGGAGGCCCCTCCAGAAGAGCATCGACCTGCGAGCACAAGCAATCCGCCCGCGTCACAAGCACAACCCGGCGCAGGGGCGAGCGAAGATAGCGGCGGCTTCAAACTCCGCTTCTGTACCGTCTGCGCGTCCAACAACAACCGCAGCATGGAAGCTCACCTGCGCCTCACCACCGCGCCCTCGGGCCCATACCCCACCATCTCCTTCGGCACAGGCTCGCTGGTCCGCTTGCCAGGCCCGAGCATCTCACAGCCCAACGTCTACAACTTCAACTCGACCAGCTACGCGAACATGTACGACGAACTCCTCGCCAAGGACAAGAGGCTTTACAACGCCAATGGCATTCTCCCCATGCTCGAACGCAACAAGAACGTGAAATGGGGGCCCGAGAGATGGCAAGACTGGAAAGTGGGAGTCCCGAGGGTGGGCAAACGGTGGGTCAACCCTCCGAACCAAGCACAGCAGGACGGCGGTGCGGCCGCGGGGCTCGAGAAGGCGGAGGCAGATTACGCCGCGGACAAGGGCTATACGGGGACGGAAGCCGGGACCGTCGACATCGTCATCACATGCGAAGAACGCTGCTGGGATGCCGTCGTGGACGACCTCTTATCCCGCGGCAGCCCGCTCAACCGGCCCGTGCATGTGTTCAATGTGGACATCAAGGACAATCACGAGGAGGCCTTGGTTGGTGGGCGAGCGATTTTGGAGTTGGCGGACGCGTTGAATGCTGCGGCGAGGGAGGAGAGGGAGAAATACCTGGCCAGTGGCGGGAGTGCGAATGGTTTCGACAGTGGAAGTGGCCGGCAAGGTTTTGATGAGAGAGTCCCGGATATACTGGCGGAATGGCAAGAGCGATGGCCGTTGCTTCCAGCTCTATGGACCTTGGCGTGGTTTTAGTAGCAAAGAGTGCGAGAAGATGAGACGCCTAGAGCAGTGGAGCTGGACGCGATGACTTTGAGGAGTCGACAAAAACGAGTGCACGATCAGCAATCGACAGCCGTGGAAGATATGTTGCAGCACGTGATCTGTGGCTTTCCGGTGTGGTGGCTGTAATACGACGTGTGCGATGGCCTGTGGGCAGTTCTACGATGGAGACGGTCGCCTGTGGCTACCTGCCTGCCCGGTTTGGAAATATGGGGCGAGAGCTCTGCTTTTGCTTCCAAAGCCTTGCCTTTTTACTCCGAGTCCAGCATGGCTTAGGGAGAGTACGAATGCATGAATTACGTCGCTGGCTATGCAGAATTGGGCCATGACTGTAGATGGTATGCAAGTATGCCAGAGGATGTCATCACGGCAGTTCCGATCGCGTGCAGAGGGGAATGTAACGTCGTTGATGGGACACCTAGGAACAAGACACCCTGATATGTTTTGGCAATATCATGGATGATGTTGTTTGAGGAAGCATGGAGAAATGAAATATAGGACTAGTCATGGTCGCTTAGGAGCCATACTCTTGCGATCTTTCAAACACCGTCATAACCTTGACAGTAATTTTTGTGGGCATCGCTGGGAAAGACGGTCCGGCGACCGAAGTAAATATCTATTTACACACGCCAAGTCACTACTTCATATTTGATCCAATCGCTATATCGTCTACCACGATATCTACCCATGAAGATCGTGAGTGCAATCTCCATTCAGTACTACAAAACAGGAACATCTGGGCAAAGCTGGCTTGTCGCCTCAGGGAACGACCAACCGCACACGCATCCCGACGACGAACCACCAAGACACGAGAGAAGCCACCAATGCATGCACGAGGTCGAGACCGCCCTCAAAACCACGACACCCCAGTCGACCAGCTCCTCAGTCCAAGTTCCAGATCGTATGCCAGCTCATTTCCCGCACGGGCTGACGCCAAGGGGGCATACTGGTCTAGCAAACAGCATCGATAATCGAACATTCTCTCTCTCTCTCTGTGTCTCTCTCTGACACTCACACGAACAGGACCTTTGTATGCACGGGTGGATGCCGTCAAAGCGAGGCTCACTCTTGCTCCTCCTCCCCTCCCATCGATGAAAAAAGAAATCTTCGTGAGAGGGATTCGCACTCGCCAGAAGAACCGAGGTGGGTTGAATGCTGAACCATTCTCGTGCATAGGGACGCCGGAAGTTCATTACGAAGTAGGTGTATTTCCGTCACGGTGGTTGAGAGCGCTTGGTCAACTCCTCGATTAGCCGATGTCATGCTTGACCGCAGAGGCTGAGGAGCGGTCGTGCAAGATCCGTTCCACACAGTCGCAGCCTGGCTCTTGGACCATTCATATTCCGTCTCTCTTCCACTCGTCCGATTCAAGACAGGCTTTGATGGACGTGGTCGTCATGTCCCAAAGAGGTTGCAGATGACAGGAGGCGTCGGAAAGAATGCAGCGGAAGCACGGTGTTCAGGTGGAAAAGTTACATACAGCTATGAAATCCGATTTCGCTCTGGCCTGGTGTACGTATGAGTTTTACGGGAGTTCACCGCGTGGTCTGCTCCTCTGGCGACAGAACATCGTCTCGGCATGACTTCGAATGAGAATGGGAAGCGTCCGTCCCGGGAGGTGCTCTCCTGCTGCTCCGATCAGCAGGCCGGTTCGGCGGTGCTGCGACGATTTCCGGCGGATCAGAGGGCGTTGATGACGGAGGGTTGCGCTCTTGGAGAACTCGATGACAGATACATGTCTTTCCCTGGGGCGCCTGCGCCTGGTCCCTTTGACAATAGCAGGTACCGGAGGTGGTGTTGACGAGCCAGTGTCCAGAAATGATTTTGCTGAAGATGGTCCCGTCCGGGTGGGCGGCTGCATGAGATGAAGTCGTTCCTGCGTCAGGTGCTTCGGATACTTCGGGTTCCGCACGATCCGGGTTGGGAGGATTGGCTGTCATCCAGGCCAGTGATGTCGTGGGTGGTTATCACAATACGCTCCTGCAGCTTATGGAAACTCTGCTTTCTTTTGAATTTGGATATAAAAGGCAGAAATGCTGCGTACGCTTCGGTGTTCCTGCTAGCTTGGAAGGGAGTATGCGATGTCTTGCAGATGCGATGCTGTTGGGGGAAGAGTCATTGCAATG